>UYYA01003862.1:0-174413 GCA_900624975.1 Angiostrongylus costaricensis
GATGCTGAGATATTTGCAAAACTCCTGAATGCAGGTGTCTGCAGTGTGGAACGAACGCGCCATTAGGTCTAACGCGTTCACCACCACTACTACCATGCGGATAGGGTATTGGTAATCATATTGCGTTCAATAGGCTTTCGTTTAAGGGTTTCCAATGGACACACACAATTCCTTATATATAAGTCAGATTATGGAAACACTTCATACCACCTACAAATCCGAGCAGTTTTCTAGGGGAATTCGAACCTTCTTGAGAGGTTATTGAATCTAAAAACGCTCTTAAATTTTAAATATTGAATATTTTTGTGGCACTGCGTTCTTATGATTTTTTTGAGTTTTGTTTTTCTCTTGCTTCCTGACCTTTCTTCCCAAATGCCTATAACACATTGTTCTTGGACAATATGCATCATTTTCTGCACAGACTGATCTACGCTTAGAAGCAAGCTGAGTTCGACATTCTTATTCAAAGACCCACTTGACAGTCTCTTGCAGTTTCGTTTTTCTTTTTCCCAGCGGAGACTATACTTAAACCATCAATCCTTGTTCGCGTGGAACTTTGACGTTAAGACCAAACGAACTGCTCCCGATCCACGAGGCTTGATGTCTGTTTGTGATGGGGATCATGGCTAGAAATGGTTATGAGCCTTACGAAAAAAAGCCTGACAAATCATCAAAATGCCAGTTAGAGTTTATGCTAAAATGGGCTTTGTTAGTGAAGTAGGTCGGCAAGTAAGTAACTAAGTGACGTGAAGAATTTTATGATTGGGAACATTTTTTCATGAACATGTTAGGTTGTTCATAAATCTCACTAAAATGGATTATTATGGTAACCTCTGTCATGTTATTATTAATTTATTAGGCAAAATACAAATCCACTGCGGACACATTTACAATATATGAAAAAATGAAAAGAGAAAAAAGGAAAAATGAAAAGAAAGGAAAATGTTTCCAAGTGTTTGGTGCAACAAAGTGGACTGTGGACCGCAGGTATCCAGAGTTTTGCAAATATCTCAGCAACGTTGTGGTTGTATTTCGCTTAGTGCCCTGCCGCGAAAATTGTAGTAGGCAGAAAATAAAATGGTAAAACAAAGTGGACTGTGTTGAGAAAATCTAGGGCTATAATTGGCACGAAAATCCAACTATAGTTGGCGCTTTTCAGCCGTTTTTTCCCGTAATTCTTCCATGTTCGTCCTCTTTTGAAGAAATTATGACGGTGATATGCCGATGGAGCTGTTTTCTTTTGTCGTTTAAAAAAGGGAATGAGTTCTATTACGAATGCATTCGTACATTTTGGGATCGGAGATTGTTCGAATAGGTACACCCCACAATGGCATCGTCACCACCCAGACTGTCGATTTGTTGCGTTCGTGGATGTATCGCGGTCGTTATGACGTTCACGACACAGTTTCTACGTGGTAGAGTCCAGACAGATTGATAGACTGATCAGCCTGCCGTCGCTCCTCAATTCTTTCCCAATATTATCTTCTTATCTTTTTTTACATGATCCTTTGTCACATCTATAATGTGGATCCCAGTACTTCTTGTATTCGATTCGTTTCCCTTGATTCATCGTCCATTATGGTCTGGGAACATTTCGCGCGTTGCTTCGACCGCTGCTTGAGCATTTTGTCTTCTTCATGAATGCCATAAAATGCTGGTCGAGTGGACTCTTCTTGAAATCTTGGTAGTAGCCGGCTAAGGCTTTCTCATATGGATTGCGGGGAAGCGTTGGGAGGGAGTCGAACCAGCACTTTGACTCCTGATAAACTGCATCACTAACCACTGTGCTGCCTCCACTCACCTATACAAATATGATGGCTTTAATGTTACTAAACGAGCTAATGTTAGTCAACCAATGCTTAAAACGTGCTATCGATAATAAGCTATTGAAAATAACAACGGACGCTCATCAATGGTTTGCGAACATTTCCAGGTTTATTTCCAGGGTTAAAAAATTGAGATCTCATCTTTTTCCTTTTTTCTTCCGTTTTTCTTCTTTCAGGAACATCACAATCAGATTTTTTGCCTTTGTTTTGCGCAAATGTTCGTCTTTATAGCTTTAGGTTTCTTTCGTTGCGATTGCTTTGTGATCGTTTCTCTCACTCAAACGTTTTGTTTTTCAAGCTTTATGTAATATATATAAGCTAAGAGTAAAACCGACGTGCAGTGATAGTGCCAAGAGGAGTTTTGTTGCTTTTCCTTCATCGACTTCGTGGGAAACGTTCTACAATGCATATTGTAGTGATTCAGACGTGACAACTTTCAGTGAGAATTTCCGACGTCATCGCTGAAGCTGGACTGCTTCTACATCGATCTCTGCATGCATTGTTTATCCGGAATCTCTCGGGAAAATGTTGCACGCTCACAATGAATGCTATCCATATATATGGACTCCGGTCATTTTCGTATTGATTTATGGTTTCTGGTGGCGTAAGTGGTTGATGGTGGTGGTGGCTGGTTCAGCTGGTCATGTTGATGAAAATGATGATGGTGATGGTAGCGATGATGGCGATCTGAATGAGATGAAAGGCGACCTATTAAGCCTGTTTATTCTCTCCATTCTCTTCCAGTTCTCTCAAGAGAGGGAGAGTCGTGGCGCCGAGAAACCATTATGCATAGAGAAATGTGTCAGCTTATGTCATTTCTTCCCTAACTGAATGTTTATGGTTTTATTCATTTTCTAGAAGTCCATAATCCCACTTATTTTCCAGTAAATGATGGCATTCATCTTCATCTAGGGTTAAGTCCTTCCCCAGAACACCTGAAATGAGTTCTTTTTCGGCGCTTTCTCTATTCGATCAACTTCACTGAAACTCAACCGCTACATTGTCAGCTGACTGGCAGATGACATCCAACAATGCATATCGATTTTATTGATTGGTTCTTCCGCTTCTAGATAGATAATGCTGGGTGTTGATTGTAAACAAATTGTCCACATGAGAGTTCGATTAAAAAACACCAATTAAGGTGTAGATGAGATTTTAAGAGCAAGAACTAAGAAAAGTGGTTTGAAGGCCACTAAAAGCTGACTTTGCCAGCGGGAATTTGAAGGTATTTCAAGGAAGACAAAGAGGAAAGGTCACTTGTAGAAATGACTCCAAAATAACTTCTGGTTTCACCCTTTACTTAAGTAAAACTTCAAAGCAGTTACCGTTTTATGACACTTGAGAACCAACTGGATTGATGGAAAAAGGAACTAATTAACAAACAAATAATAGATAAAAAGTAAAAATAAAATTTCGCAAAAAGTACAAAGATTTTTGGTGACATCGTCACATGGCGCCGCTCTGTTTATCCTCGCTGGGACGTCGTTGGCCTTGTTTTTTCTCGAACCGTCTTGAGATCTGCTCGTATCAGATTTCATTGCCTCCGCTGCCGGAGATCGTCACCAGAGCGGAGCCGAGTGATGAACAGACGGACGGACAGACGGATGGATGAATGGACGGGAGAATGACCGAATGAATGGATGCATGGAAGAGTGGACGAATAAATGGATCAACGGATGGATGAACGAAGAACGAAGGAACGAACGGAGGGATGGATGGATGGACGTACGGATGAAAAGACCGATGGGTGGCGGATTTCATCGCTTCCGCCCGTCCGTTCGTCACCAGCTGTCAACGAATTATCCGTGAACGATAAATCTTCGCTTCTTTGCCTAGCATCTTGAATAAAATCATCGCATAAATTTCATACCGTTTCCTTTTTGAATAGAACTTCGATCTTCTTTAATTGCAGACCCTAAGGATCGTTCCTTTCTCACATCACATGTATCGTTTTAAATTTTCTCTCCCTTGCTCTGCCTGTCGCTCTCTCACTTTCTTTCCCTCTGGCTTCCGCTTTATAGCTTCCTCTCTTTTCCTTCATCTTCACTTCCATTCTATTCTATATCTAACTTTCTTGACCTTCTTTTTCTTGTTTTCTTAAAATGCTCTTCTTAATAGTACGGCTCTTTCTGTACTTTCGCTTCATTTCATTCTGTTGCCAGCTTGCTTTATCTTTTTACCTTTTTTTCTCTTGTTCTCCTGAAACAATCCTCTTTAACAATACTACTTTTTTTTCAAAATATGGTTGAATTATGGTTATAAGGTTTCGGTCGAGTCTTCTGTGCTGACATACGTACGACATTGTTGACAAAATATTTCATACCTTTTTTGTATTAACCGATCTACGAAACCAGAAAAGATAGTTTGTTGAAAAAATATAGTTTACACTTGCCGCTTTCATTATCATCTCTATCTCCTCCTTTTATTAAAGAAAGGAAAAGATAAAGATTTAACTTATCGGATTACTAAGGACGTATTGATCATTTAACGGGCGCGTGTGGCGCAGTGGTCGGAGGCGCCCTGAAATACAGTCGGGATCTATCCAAGCGCTCAAGGCTCACCAAGTCTTCCAACCCGCCGAGGTCGGTATATCGGTACTAGACTTGTCTGGAAGGTTAATAGCACTGATCCGATACATCGGTAAGCTACCGCGAGTCATTGTAATGACCAGATATGCATTCAATCACCTCCAACGATACTTAATGGAGTCGAATGCATGGCACATCCCTCAGGGATTGATCAACATCGAGAGCTTTATCCTTTTTATTGATCATTAATACCTAGTTTATGTGACCGTCGATTTGCAAAATAGTGGTAATTTATCTTTTTTTCTAATTTTTTCTTCTGACCTACAGCCATCCATAGATTCCTTTCGTTCTATTACGAAACAGAAGTCCTAAATCCGATCATTCATTAGTGATTAAAGTCTTCTTGATATAAAATTATTCTTAGGCTTTCAGACTTTTACCTAACAAAGCTAAGAAGTTCCCTGTTCGTCTAAGCCGTTGAGCACATAGCTTATAAGAAAAATTCTTACAATGACTTTTTATTGTAGTTCCCACGAATCCTTCTGGTGTTTTATATGATAAAGTACGAAGACAAATTAAAACCATTATGAACTTAACGTCCTCCCAACGGTTTACCGCCTCATTGTGGCTGGGAGGTGTTCTTGGGTGTCGGATTGCGATGTACAGCGAGGGGGATTCGTCCCCCCGGCAGGGTCTCGCAAGCTGAGAAGGAGTCTGGCGTTTCCATCAGGGAGCCCAGCTAAGAGCAAACCAATACCAGGTTCCACCACTGTCCTGATATCGAACTAGTCGCATGGTGATAAATCTTCCTCTGGCTGCGTCTGCCTGTGGTGGTGACGACCTGGGGCAGACCTTGGCCAAACTGACTTTTGAACTCCAGGGAAACACAATGGCTAAACCAGCAAAACTCCGGAAAGTGGAGAATATGCTAGAACCCGCACAACCAGTAAGGACGGGCCGCTCAAGTGTCAAGTGTCATGAACTCGGCCTACTGTTCGGCAAATGAGCGAGTTGTTCGAGTAGTCCACTTCTCATCCTCTTCATTTAGCCTGTGTGCAGTATATTTGTATATTCTTGTAATATCCTTAGATGGATGACTCATATCTGTCGAAGTGACCAAGACTCATTCAATGCTCTCCATCGGTTTGCCGATATTATCTACTTCGTTAATCAAGTCTTTTTTGACATCAGTCATGAGAATTGAACTTGAAAGAAGGTCTCCGCAAATCGTTAAGCCAAATCGCATGTTTTGAATGAAAGGCCATAGAAACCTTGATATGATGTTGAATGCACTGGGTAGTTTTCAGAAGAGTTTGTAGTAGCTGCTTTGTGAATCATCCCTAGTCGTCCAATCATGGGGTAAATTGAACGTACATCGGTAAACTACGCAATACCTTCCGCTCAATTGAGCGAAATGATGACCCTCAGGCTTTTGGTGTATCAACCTTTATCTTTAAAGTCTTTAACGAGATGATGACCACGGTTAGTTCGTTAATCTATTCTTGCACAGGTTTTCGGTTGGAAACGTTAAACTCCTTTTTCATTTAGGTCCTACATGGAATGAACTTTTTGAATTTGAGTTCTACACCTAGGAATGGATCTGACACATGACGAGGCCGTGAACTATTCGATGAAGAGTGGAGGTGGCAGAAGGGTTTTGTGAACAAGGAGCGTAATCGCACAAAGTAAGGTGAACTTCATCGAACGGATGGGGCTACACTCTCTTGAAGCCTTCTCCCAGAGTCATACAGACGGCTTCTGCTGCTGCTCACTATTCATCTCGTTCAAGTAATTGGTGCTCCTACATTGAACGAACGTCATTCGCGAAGGAAAACGTCTCTATGAGAAACGATTCATTCAGTCGTTTTATTGTTTCGTCATATGCTTTCTTTACGGCTGCTGTTTTCTATTGATTGTTTCGAAGACATTTCATTTTCGCCACTCTACTCAGGTTTCACTCATCATTCGATTAAATTTGACTCGGCCAAAGGGTCGTTTCATGTTCTTTCCATTTTCCATGCTTCACTACGCTCTCATTCACCATTTGATTAAGACTTTGCTCCGACATAGATCAGGCGACTTTCCCTTCTCTTCTTTCAAGTATTTCGGACATTCGCATTTTCTCATTATTTTTGCTAACAGTGTAATCTACATCCGTTCTGTTAATCATCTACTGGTTAGAGCTCGTACAATCTCCGTTCGTCCCACTGACATGCCAGAGCTGTTCAGTGGTCTCCGATTGCACGAAGGTCATGAAAGCATTACACAACACTGCAAGAGGTAGATGACTCACACTGTATTCCAGCGTGGGTTTACAGTTATTTCGACTCTGAAATGAACATGTCGAATATCTTATAAACTACCGTTTCCATTGTACACTACGGTTCGGTGAGTAGGAACATCGAACAACTACGCTGGGATGGCAAATTACTAAGGAGTTTGAATGACCGACTTTCACTTAACCTCGGCATGAATAAATAATGTTTTACGAACTGTCCTTGTTTAACCTAGCGCGAGGTGTATATCACTTCTTCCTCTGAAAAAGTGCCAATCTCTCACGAGCTTAAATAAGGGCAATTCGTAAGGTGATAAGGAATTGTTCATAAATGTACATGGGATCTAAAATTACTGCAATATAGGCGAGTTTTCTGTAGACGATCACGTTCAATTAGTGCTATGAACAACTCTGCAGCGCTTTTGTTGATTATCCTAAAGCTTTCTTTCCTCTAATGTCGGTTTTTTAGAGGGAATCGTTCAATAGTGAGATCTTTTTCTTATTCTTAGCGTTTTCCATCTCCTCTTTCTCTTTCTTTTCCTCTTCTTTCTTTCTGAGAAGACACCTCTATTTCTTCCCTTTTACTGCTACAGGAGGGTTTGCATCGACAATCGAAAAAAAGATGAAAATGAGAGCAAATTATATTGCAAGTTTTCGTCCCGAAGTTTCCTTTTTCCACTAGAATTATTGAATCACGTGACACACTTGAAGCGATGTTGAACTGTCCAATTTCCCATTATTCATCAAATTCTATCATAAGAAAAAGTGCATGCGATTATTGGAGACGAGCAACTTCCCACTTTTCTCAATGTCATAGGTTTTACGGTCAGGTCGCAATTTTCTAGCTGCTCTACCTCTTAGTCCTCTTAGCCTTCTTCTTACTTTTGCTCTTAGAATGCTCCACTGTCACTCTTCTTCCATGATTTCCAAGATAAGAACGGAACAGACTACCTTCGAAAATTCGGATGAAGGCGGGACTTACCCACTTTCAGACCACCAACAGCTGGACGGTCTTTGCGGTACATAAATTGCCCATGGTAATATTATCGTTAGCCATGTGCTTCACAGATTTTCCAAGCAGTTTCCAGCGTTTAACGAACATCTCCGAACAAAATCGATATCCACTTAAAAACTGCGTGCTTAAAGGATGGCGTTCGTTCCTATTTATACAGCTGTAGATTGTGTTTATAAATATACGATGACGTGAAGTCATCGCACTTGCTTTAAATGAGTTTGATGATTTCACAGGAAGTTTTCAAATAATTGAAACCATCAAACAGATTCAGAACCAACGGTCTCCGATAGTGTGCATTCCATTGAATGAAATGCCACTGTTGCATACAAAGTACTCGCTATGATCACGATCCAGGACGCAAAGCATTACGAACCCACAGTGGTCAACAGAGAGGCCTGACATCGACGATGAAATATCGAAGGGCTGACTTTCCTCTCGGCTAGCTTCGATCACGGGTGCGATCGGCCCTGTATCCGCTGCAAAACGGAGTGTGTAGAACTCACACGGTACTGTGAAAGTGTTTGAAATTGATCTCGATTTCTCCCTATTGCTTCTTCTTTTTCTTCCTTTTTTCCTTTTCTTCTTCGTCATATTTTTTCCCTTCATTATCACTGTAATTATCCTAGCTGTATTTACTGATGATACCTTAAACTTGTTATGAAGAGAAGGGGTTTGCAATAACCAAAAGTAAAGGTAGCAACAATGCCGTGATAAACTGCACATTCTGCTTTGGCGAAATTTCGGCTGAAAGTGATTTATAATGGTTGCTGAATCGTTTAGATACAATTCGACGTCATAAAGAATGACAATGATGGGAAATGTCGACTTTCACGAATTTTGTCCTCCATTCAGTAATGTGGGCGTGACATTGTTCATCGAATGTTAGCTGTTGATTGTCATAAAGTTGTTGCCGTATGTCGTCCGTGATATGGAGAGAGAAGGTAGTGCAGTGTTTGGCCATGTAGTCTCAGGAAGCGAGTCTGTGGCTCGATCTCTTTGCAATGTCATCCGTAATCCACATGGGAGCTCCTTAGCTTGGCTATTCCCAAGATTATAAGTAGAACCGAGTCGACCACAATTCTGCGACATTGAGAAAGAAGACGAAACCCTCAAGCACTAGTCGAAACAAGACGAAACCTTCAAACACTAGTCGAAACAACACGCAACATGTTCGAAGGCCTTTGTAGACAACAAATGCGAGGAAAACGGATCGAACGCAAGAAGTGCTGCACAGTAGATATGAAGACGAGTCATGTAAAAATAGAAGTGAAAAAACGTTCTTGAAAAGAGCTAAAGAGTCAGAAATTTCAAACCCGTCGGTAACAACAAATGCAACATTTTCCCTTCACATTGAAAGAAAGTTCCACGCGGTTATCGTGCATAGAATCTTTGAGCCTTGTCCCGTGTACACGTCAATTCAAATGAGCCTAGATGTAAATCATATTCTCCTTTTTCATCGTAGCCAAAAGGTGTGTGAAACTAATCGGTGGTGGATCATTCCCTGTCCAGAGTGATTCAAAATTATCGAATTCAAGCTGCTAGCTAGAAGGTGACTCAGTTAGAATTGTTAAAATGGATATCTTCAGGCTTCGTAATGGTGTATATATCAAATTTCTGAACATAACCTCATCTTCGAAACTAAAGTGCTTATTATTTGTACAATTATGGGTTACGGTATTTATGTACAACCGAAACTCCAGCTACATCCTCAAACAAAATCGATATGTCGCTTCAATGCGATCCACTCAAGATTGAATATAGCATTTTTGTGGAAAACTGAATCGGTTGTAATGAGGACAATTTAATTGCGCCAAATCTGCCACATTCATCACCAATTATCCTCAGATTTAGTCATCTACTAGGACGCTTTCACCAATCTCTCGGCGGAATACATGCGCTCGAAAATGTTTTTTTAAAAATAGTTTCTACCACTTCCTTCCTTTACCAGGACTACATAATAACCTTGAGGAACAGAGAGCTGCCAAAAGTGAAATTTTCTCAAGAGTTTTCTTATTTTGTGCATCTTTGGACTTAATTTGACATCAGTATCAGACCTCAGTGTCCTTGACCATGTAGAAAATCTTCAATAATTTATCACCTGTTATAAGGCGTGAAGTGTAAATTGTTCTACATTTATCAATCCTTGAATGGTGCGCCATGCATTCCACTCTATTAAATATCGCAGAGGTGATTGAATCCATATTTGGTCCTAAAATTAGCTTGCAGTAGCCCGCCGAAGTTTTAGAACAGCAGTTCCCAGCAACGACTTTCAATTAACCTCGGAATTGATCGAATAATTAAGTGTTTTCTTGATGAGCAAACGCGAAGTTGTTATTTTGCTCTTTCTTCATAAACAAGCGGGCGTTTCAGCGGATTTCGCGTTCTTCGGAGCCTTGAAAGGTCAAGTTTGGCTATAACCTACTCAGCCAAACACCTCCATAACTAAAACAAAAGAAAAAAACGAACACAAAGGAATGCAGTCAGTTTGCGAAGAAACTATTTTATTTTCCATCCGATTGAAATCTTGGTTTCGTGTTTTTTCCGTTTTACTTATTGAGGTGTTTGGTTGAGTCGATTGCAGTCAATTTCACCTTCCTAGACTCTGAAAAGGACGAAATCCGTCGAAACGTCAGTTTTTTTGTGGACAAAGAGTAAAATAACAGCCCCGTGTTTGCTCATCAAGAAAACAGTGAATTTTGAAGACGGCACTTCTTTATTTGTAAAGACAGTGCTTTTGTCCTCTCAGAGGGGTCTGGTACCAAATTCCTAACGTTGAAAGGATGTGGACTTGCTAAGCCTGAGGTGCAGAATCGAACCAAGGACAATGTGTATATTGCGTGGCACCTCTAACCACAGTGCTTTCTCGTCATTTATAAAAAGAAAGGACTTATTTCTTGAAGATCTTTTTAAGATTTGAAGGTCTGCAGTGTTCTTTATAATGGGTCCACATTTTTTCAGGTGGGGGACAAACATGTTACGAGGTCCAGAAGTGAACTACGAGTTCCTATTGGTGAAAACGTTTTCTCAATTCTCCAAGCTTATTAACGTCAACGAACATTATATTCCATCATTGATTTAAAGTTCGCCTCTAAATCGAGAACGTGTCAAAGCTTGCAACGGAAAAGAAGATCTTGAGAATTAGCTAATGTCACTGATTCATATAAGCTAGAAGGAAATCCACGCATTAAATTCCGTATTACCTGGTATGATACATATGGGATCGTGAGTTCAATCTCTTCCACCGTAAAAACCAAAACTTCGATCAATCTAGATTAGGCAAATTGATACAAGACTTATCTGGGGGGATAAAACCACCGATTTGATACATCGCTAGACTTGAAAGTCATCGGATAGGCCGAGTATACATTATTTCAACTCTATGACGTTACTCTATTGAGTCGGATATTCCTCAGGAATTCATCAACATCTAACGGATTGTTCTTGTTCCCTAATACGTCTTATATTCAGCACAGTACATTATGATTGTCTTCAGTACAACAACAAGCCGTTCTCAGAAAGCGTTCATCGTCTAGTGTGGCATAGTTTAACAGTAACAGCAAATGTGTACGGGAGATGTGCGATGTTTGTGTGAGGGTTGTTGTTGGAGAGGCGATAGGGTGGTGGTGGTGGTGGTGGTGCAACGCTGTAACAAATTAGCATTTACGCTCATTTCGTCTTGTAATCGCGTCTCGCTCCGTTTATCCTAATGTTCATATTTTTTGTATTGCTCTTTTTTTTACTACGTATGACTCACCTTCACTTATATTGTGCAGATCCCAGTACTTTTCTATACCGCCCGGCATCCATAAAGGTTCTGGGATTTTCGATTGGGTTCTGTTTTCACTGTTGGATTTCCTCTTCGAGAATGTTTGTCGAGTTGATCCTCTCTGTAATGCTGACACTACTCTCCTAGAACACTCCCAGGTCCCACGCTTCATTAGAGAAGCTTTTCATAGGCAAGTTGGACATCAATTTTATGGACTCCCAAGGGAAGGAAGGTAATTTGCACGACTCCAAAAAAATAGAAGGCTTGCGTGGCTGAGGGATGGCGCCGAACCAGCGATCATGAGTATATTGCAAATCTCTCCAGCCATTGCGCTTTATTGGCGTGTATGTATCTACATTGTAAATGCAATTACTAATGATCCTATGCTATCGTTTAACATCATAACTAAGCATGAAATATACACATTGGAAAAGAACGACCCAACTGAATGTTGCCTACGGTGAACGCAGACATTGAGCCAATTTGCTTAAGACCAAACTTTAATCATAATGTCTTAGGTGATCTTTCGCATATATTTTTACATTTTCGTTAACCACCTCATATAATTTTGATATCTCATCCTTTAAGAAAACTTGGCAAAACTTTTTTGAATCGTAGAAGAAGTCGTACTGTATTTATTCTCAAAATTTTATCTCTTTATTCTTCTTTAATGACCTGATTTCTTCTTTTTTATGAGCAGATTGCATTGGTATCTGGTAAGAAGCGCTTATTTTTTTCGTTATCGATCGGTATTTGATTTATGGATTTTGTGTCTATTGAGATCTAGATCTCTGCTATGGTCCCTTTTTTTGCTCGAAGGACTCGTTTTTCTTCGACCCTCCTACCATCATCAATTAATCCTGAAGAATCACTTTCTGTATTTTGTCTCGGGTATGATTCGTTAGATTCTAAGCTAAGTAATCCCCTTTCGCGCTCCAGAGCTGTTCTGCAAGTACGGCGGTTTTTTTCTTTTCATTTGAACACTCAAAGTAGTCTTGCGTTTTTCAATTTCTGTCCTTCCCTTTTAGTATTTTCTTCTACCACTATAGTACCTGTTTTTTTCTGAAATAGTTAAGGTCATTATGTATAGAGCATGTTCGAAACTGCTGCTGACACAGCGTATTTTATTGCGATCTATCCGTCTGAGTGATGTAGTGATGACGATTTGATTCTGAAGAAAAATAGAAGAGAATCATTGAAAATGTGGCCAAAACAATGAAGGTGAAGAATGATAGGAAGGAAGTGGTCGAAAAGAAGACAAGACAGAAGTAAAAGGCAGCCACATGATCGCTATTGAACTATTCGTTCACCGTGATAAGAAAGTGATAGCACTATAGTACTATGCTCCACCCATTATTCATACTTCACTGATAACTATCAGACAGAATTCAGTCTTTCTTTGAAGAGTTGGTCCATTCATATCGTTGAACACCAAATAAACGAATCGTAATGGCGTTCATCTTATCGTCTTCGATTTGCTGCTTCTCATTACCTCCTTCACTATTAAACTTTAAACGCCTCCAAAGCTCAATAATTTGCTGTCGATCGATCAGGCGACCTCATATTTAGCAAAAGAAAAGTGATTTTTATTTCACTTTTTTTTCAAAACACTTTATTCGAAGTGATTGGTTCTTGTTTCCATAGAGGGCGATAGAGTGTATGAAGCAAAGTAGTTAGAGGTGCTCTACAATGCACGCTGGATCTGTGCTTGCTTCAATCCTGCGTCACAGGCTCTCTAACCCTTCCAAGGTCTATCTGGAGTCGGTAATGAGATGCTTGTATAGAAGGATAGAAACATAGACTCGATAGGTCGGTAGGCAACCGAAAATCAATCCATAGATCAGATGTGTATTTAATCTGTGATAGCTACGAATTAAATCGAACGCGTGAAGCATACTTTAGGGATTAATGCCGAACATTGAATCCGCAATGCTTTTCGATACTGAAGATGTCTTTCTCACTGAATGACCTATTCATTCATTTCTTTTTCAGCATAGGGCAAGCTTTCAATTTGAATGTCTGTTGGAGCATTAGTAAACTGTGCGTAGACGTAATAAAATGGAAAACTACAGCCAGTGGTAGTATAACGAGAAAGTATTAAGAATTGTTGAAGCAGTTAAAGTTATGAAAGTAAATTTAATAAGAATCAGAGAAAAAGGTGTGCGAAAAAGTGGCATCGTCGTAGGTAATATACATTTCGACGACCCATTATCCTTGTAACCATCACTAATGGATTCCAGCACAGAAATTTTTGCCAGTCCTTCTTCTCATTCCTTTTTTCGTCTTTTTCTTTTAAAAAGCTGGGGGACTACAAATAGTTTTTACTTACTGCCTATTCTTTTTCACAGCAGGATATGATGTGAATTATAACCACAAAAATGCCGAGATACTTGCAAAGCTCCCGATCGCAGAGCAAAAAGTGCACTGTGGCTTATGTTAAAGCGTCAGCTTAACTGGGTTCATTACCGATTCGAGCTCCCTAGATCAATTCCATTGACAGATGATCGCTAATGGCACTGGTAGATAGAAAACTGGTTGACAGAAAGACCAAACGAAGGACCCGCATGGTGTGGTGGTGAACGCGTTAGATACCAAAAATGGTAATAGCATGTTCGATCCCCAGCGCAAATACCAGCGGTCGGGAGTTTTGCAAATGTCTCAAGCATCATTGTAGTTATAATTAGTTCAATGAAAAAGTTGAACATCAGTGTACTTTTCTTTTTTGATTTTTCTCACTCAATATTAATAGACTCCCGCTCACTTTTATGAATTATTTAAAGCGGTCACGCCTATTCGATCGTCAATAAATCTTCAGAGACTAGAATTTTGATTTCAAAACCACTTTGGATACTTTTTATTTTGTTTTATAAGCTTCCTGGGGGTCATCAAGCCTCTTCCCCCTGAAAAGTCAAACCAGCACAGTGCTCGTATTGGATGCCATCATTACCACTGCCCTACTTGTCTTACAAAAGGAGCCCACCACACCCCCAATTTGGAGTAAAGCGTCAGGTATCTCAACTACTAGGCTGCAACATATGAAATGTTCGATTTTAAATGTAAATTTTAGGTAACTTTTTTTCCTACTACGTTTTATTAGCTGAAATAAGCATCATTTTAATCCACACATCTTTGCCAACGAGAAGCGTTTTTCCACTTGCATAAAATTCTGGATTTCTGGAAGCGATAGATTCGTTGAAGGTGTATTTTGCGTCATTGTAGTTGGTGAAGCATTTATCGCGTAGGAAGTTGTCAAGGTGCTTGAAGAAGTGATTGTCGGTAGGTGATGGGTCTGGTGAATACAGCGGATGAAGCAAAGTTTCGTAGCCGAACTCGTTCAACTTCTACAGTGCTGGTTCCGTAGCGTGAGGCCCTGCGTTGTCGTCGAGGATTAGTCCTTTTCTGCTGACTAATGCCGGTCGTTATTGTTGGAGTTCACGGTGCATTTCGTCGATTTTTTTGGTAATCTTGCTCTGCCATAATCATTTGGCCCGGATTTAGAAAGCTGTGATGAATCAGCTCGGCTATAGACCACGAAACAGTCACAATAACCTTTTTTGGAATAATTTCGGCTTTGGAAAGTGCTGTGGAGCCTGATCGCATTCCAACTATTATTGAACGTCGTCGGTTGTCGCACAGAATGCACTCCTCCTAGCACGTGACAATTCGATCAAGAAAAGGGCCTTTTTTGCTGAGCAGAATAAGCGCAGACGACACTTCAAAACGGCGATTTCTTGATTACCGTTTACTTCGTGTGGCACCCACTCATCGAGTTTCTATGTCTTTCGTATGCGATTCAATTGAGTGAAAATTGTTCCTGCTCTTACCCCATGCTGTCGAACAGCAGTTCGCATGTTTGCTTCCACTAGTGCCTTCAATTAGTCGCCGTCAAGTTCATTGGGATGTCCGTGGCCTTCCTTCACTTCGAGGTCGAAATCACCAGATCGGTATTTCCGGAACCATGCTCGCACTGTTGATTCACCAACACTACCTTCACCCCAAACTTGATGATATTCCGGGTACCTGCCGCGATCTTATGTCCACTCTTCCGCTCGTACAAAGAAAGGACACGAGTATCGCGTTGGTTCATGCTAAAGTTGAAGCCTATGAAAATGTTAAGATAGTGAATTTTGAGAAAAACGATAGAAAAACAGACTTTGAGCTTCAAAATGATTTACTAATCATACATAAACAAGCTTTTTATTTAAAAAAATTACGAGGGAAATTAAAACGATAAAATCGGACATTTCATATGTTAAGACCCGATAATAAAACTTCTTAAGTAACACCTTCAAACCATGCATTTTCCAACAAATTCTCTTGTTCGTCAGAAATAGTTTTATCAAAAACTTCTCTACTATTGTCATTTATTCTGCAACGGATCGGCGCCATCGTATGAAAACTGTTCTCTTCATTCTACATTCATTGCTTCTTTATTTGGTGCACATATCGATCGTTATTGATTTCTGCAGTTTTAACATTGATTACGATACCGTTCACCATGTATGGGTTGCTCAAAGTTTCGCTATTGTGGCTTTTAATGTACTAACCATATTGACACTCTGAACGCCTCATTGATTCGACTTTAGAGCTTCCTCACCTCACGGCTGGTGCTCCTGACAACGTTTTGATCTTCAGAATGGAGCGAATTGAATCGAAGAGAAAAGTGGAACACTGAACGCAAGTCTCCATGGAATATTCTTGCATGACACGATGTGACTCATTTGGTATAGTGCGGCATTGTCATTTTCTCGTTCGCCGTGAAATATTGGCGGACATCCACTCAGATATCACTCCCAGTGAACATCAAAGCGTCTATGAAGAGAACAACTCAAAAGCTTTCCTTTTTTGAGTACCCCGTTTGAAGAGTTCGCTTAATCCTTGGCAGAACGTTCGTTTAACTGGTTTGTTGTTAACGTAACAAGACTGTTTTCTGAGGAGCCTTCAATATCTGGGGTTTGTACAGTTACTCTCCAACCTTTACGAATCGGATGGAATTCACCCCTGGTGATAAGACTTCTACTCCCCGATGACGTTATTCTTTTTAAGAATAAATCTAAAAGTATTGATTTTGGTACTTTGGCTAAGGATGATTTAGTTGTTTTAATAGGGAAATATAAACGACTTGTGCAAATTCCTTTTGACAGTTATTATTGCGTTCTGAGTACTGTAAAAGGACGGCAACTCTAGACTATGTGCTGACAAACATATCCCTCATCAGCTCATATTAGGGTTGTAAAATTTCTAGAAAGTCGTTAGAATTTTGTGTACATAGCTATTTTTTTCATTGTTTTAACTTTTATCTACTGTCTACTCTTTCTTCATAACAGGGTATTATGTGAAATACAACCACAGTGTAGCTGGGATGAGGTGATTGGGGCTTCGAAACGCACTTGAGGTTCCGAGCTTCGCTTATATCTCGGCATCGTTCTGGTTATTTACAGACTTTCCTTCTATTTTTGTTTACATGGTCTTAGGTCGGTTATCCTTGTTAACTTTATCCCTAATCCCTATATTGCAGTCATGGATGAGGCGCTTATTGAGTTCCATTATCCGCATATTGTCGTCGATAATAATATTTCCTCTACTCTTCTTGTCAATATGCAGTACCTCCATCACTCAAGCTTGGATCTTTATCAAAATTGATCATCTACTTTTTCTAAGGTGCAGACGTTTTTGACGCTAGAGCATCATGGTTTACCAAAACGTCTGACGTTGTTGTGACCAATAGGCCTCCTCATTTCTGCTTTGTAGAGAAACATAAATCCTTTTCAGAACGATGCTGAACGTTGCTGTTGTTTCGTTTATTGTATGCTTTTGTCCTCAAGTTCTATGGTGATCAATGAGCATTCCACTGCACCAAAGAACAGTATGATCCTTTCCGTAGATTCCTGCAATTCAGCTTCAACAAAGTCTCTCAGATGTACGTCATTCCTATGAGCGGTCTTCATTTGCCTCACATAATAATTATCGTACAGTGCTCGCTTTTGTTAAATCTTAGACAGAAGCCAGTCTACAACGGGCTTCAGAAGCTGTAAAATGCTTAGTGTTTGGGGATGAAAACGTCGTAACGTCGTTGGTTTTTTCTAGCGCTAACAATGTTTGTTAAATCCATATGTTCCAAGTCAGTTCTTTCTGTCGAACCAGAGCAGCCTGTTCTATTTAATTACTTTCGTGCCTATGACATCGTTCAGGTAAATAAATCTTGCTAAATGATATCATTAAGGACTGTCAGCCGTTATTTATACACAAAAAAATAAGGCAAAGAAGAAATGAAACTGCTAGAGGCTTTGATGAATACCGATTTGCACGTCTGATATCGCTGACTTTGTAGTAACATATCAATCCAAACTCGTGGCTTAATGATACGAATACCAAATGCGATGTGAGATTTGCTTTCGAAACTTACCAATAGCTTTCACTACTTTTAGAGAACGCAAGTAGACACTTCGCTTCCTTCACGGCTTATCCTGAGTTACTGGCTCACACTTTGTGGATTATGGCGATGGCGCTGCGTTACTTGACTAGTACTCATTTCCATGAAGAGATGTAGAACAGAACATCTTGGAGCATTTAGACAACCGCTCGACGAGATACACTGGTAGCGAACCATCGTACTCATTCACCTTCAACCATTCGCCAACTTCTGAGTGGCAAATTATCTAGCTGTTCGACTGTCTGTTTTCTATCATCGTTACTGCATATACAACTTTGTGGAACCAGTTCCATTAGTGGGTATGCAAATGATATTGGCCGGCTTGAAAGGTTCTAGTTCCGTATTCGACATGAGTGGCATTGACTGAAGAGCTATAGCGACTCCTTATGTTATCATTTATCTTACTTCCTGGTTATATTTTTCACGATGTCTTGCCTTTTTAATGTGTAGCACGGTGAATCCTTGCTTCATCCCTATTACCAGCCTAGTGGCTCCTTTAAGCTTCTTACTGGTTAATTGCTATTAAAGAGTGATTCTGTGCTTTTTTGTACAGTAAATCCTCGAGTATTTTCAACTTCATTATTATTTTTCAATTTCTCGATTTCCATTTATCTTTATTACCATGTATATTTCCGTGTCGATGAAGATTAATTCTGATTTAGCATCACTAATCGGTTTCCGCGGATTGTGGTGCTAGGGTAGATTGCGGTCAACTTGACCTTTCCAGGCTCGCAGGAGGGCGAAATCTGCCGCAACGTCGGCTTGATGGCAATAAGGAGTAAGATAACATCTCGTATTTGCTCAACGAGAATATAAAGAATTGCTCGATCAATGTCGAGTTTAATAGAAAGTCGGTTGTGGGAATCACCAATCAGTATTAATACACCATCGGAAATGATCAATTCTAGACGGGGCCACTTAGCTCCGCCTTTCAAGAAATTCGCTGAGCTTGATTGCCTCGATAATAATCGCATGCAGTTCCGTCTGATAATAATCGCTTTTCCTTCACCGTCAAGGCTATATGATATATCTGGAAGTCCCCTTCATCATATTTTGCTTGTTATTTCATAAAAAAAGCCTTGCATTCAGGAAGAATGTGTGACTTCTTTCCTACTTTTGAAGTGATTTTAGATCTTTCTTTATCCAACTTTTTATTTAACCGATGTAATAAATAATGAAAGAATAAGGCGCTGACGTTGAAATCCGAGGGATTCGTTAGGGATACTTAAGCCCTTAATTATCGTAGGAGGGTGGATGCATATCTGACCTATACAATAACGTGTTGGATCAAATCGATGCGTCCGTCAGAGTTTTCTGCTCTCCCAGGCAAATTTGCTTCGAATTTGCCGACCGCGAAGAAATGGAGAACTTATTCTTAGCAATATCTGAGTCTAACCACTGCGTTATGTGCATAGAGGGACTGAAGCACTCGCTTTCAGTAGCTTTTTGCAAGAGAGTACCCATGACTACAGTGTAGGACCACCCTTGTGGGAATGTCCTCATAGGTGGCGTGCTGGGCTTTGGTGAAATAAGCTTATTTATCGGATGGGATTCCGAGCGGCTTCTCATATAATCCGCATATGTGCAAGTACACATAGCAATATTGTGCTTGTTTGAGAGTTACAGAGTTAAGTTATCAACATCTCGAACAAAGTGCATCGGGGAGATGAAGTTCAGCTGTAATTAAAGAATAGGTCGTCCTCGCTTTTCCCATACTCATATATTTCTTTTGGAGGTTAAAGAATCGCAGACCTTACATGAGTCCATTAATCGCGTCAAATCCATCCTTTGCTTTCTGATAGAATAAAAGGAGAAATAAGTTGCTCCTGTTTGGCTTAGAGTCAAAATAAGACAAGGATTATGTGAATAGAATCCAACGCTCCGAATTCTTCATATCATTACGACATTTGGACTTCAAAACATTAAACCGATTAGGCTCACAGAATCTCCAGTCTTATTCAATCTCTAATGATGTGTGTTTGCGTTAGCAGAAATTCGATTAAGCACCAGTCAGCATTTCATCAGATTCTTGACCTTAATCAGATGTTGCGCGTCGATGACGACGAATGATGACGGTATCTAATTGGCATCAATGGAAGCAACGTAATTATTTATATGATCTTATAAACTGATCTTCTTGAGGTGACGCAAGGTTGGTAAAGGTCTTCGTTGTCGTTGTCTTTGATGTTGTTGGTCGATGGCCGACGTTTCGGCGACTTCGTCTTCCTCAGAGCCTAGACGTATTTTATATTAGAATATTTTTATTATTCGGTGGGAAAAAGGGTAAAGTATTAATGAAGATCAAACTTTTAAATAAACCCCATATTGAAGAGAAAGGCCACTCACCGTGATGTTACGTGTGGGACTGGCCCACACGTAGTTCACGTGGGATCGCGAACAAGATACGCCCCGGGATCAAAATATCATTTTGAAATAGGGCGCCAGGCTACGCATGATAGTGACTATACCAACCTCGCATCAGCTTAAGAAAGTCAGTTTATAAGATCATATAAATAAATATATCAACTATCTATGCCGAAGTTTAGAGAAAGTCGGTCTTTCGAGTTATTAAGGGAAGCATCGTAGTTTGACGGTTCTCCTTCAGGATTTTACATATGCTTCTTTACATCTGCAATAAAGAAAGAGACCATGGTAAACTATTAATTATATCTATTATTAAGAGTTTAATTTGCAAGGTCACAGTTGTTCGTAATTTCAGCAGGTACCTCTTGTGGTTGATGTTAGACTAGCAAATTCCGTCGGCACTTATGATGCTCCCACTAAAATCCGTACACGACACCCTTTTCCTGGATTTATAAGCCATAAATCAATATCACAGCAAGCCTGGTATCCATTCTTTTCCTGTCATATTCACTTATTTTTTTTTTACACAAACCGGTATCGTAAGTACAACGGAGCATCATATTTGCCTACACATGTCACCTCGTTTGGTCACTGCCCACTCCCTGTTTAGCAAGCAGCACTACCCAGCCGTGCTCCATTTCAGATCCCCGTTCAGGATAGTGAGGATGGTGGCTCAGTTGCTTGCAGCACAAGAGAGCACAACTGTCTGCAAATGTAAAGCACTAATTCGTCGATCATCTTGAGTCTGACGATCTCATCTACAAACAAGATCTTCATCAATCATCATTTCGTTTCACTTTCTCTGCGAATTGATGCAGAGCCAAGGCTAACATGACAACTGGGCGAATCAACTTTGTCAAGTCAACTTTCGTAACGCCATCTGTGGTTTGTAACGAGTGCTCTTCAATAGAAATTCAATGTATGAGCAAGCAATTAAGTGGAATAGAAGTAACGATTTTCGCGACATATTCGTATATAATTCACCTCATATTGCTAAATAAAGCCATAAAAAAAGGTTATAGTGCTAAAGGAGAAACCGTTATAAATTACCGTATTACCGTACTTTTGCATTCGAGCCGCGTTTATCGTTTGTTGTGTAGTGATTTCATTCTGTAGATCTGCAGAGTTTGTACATATGTGTCTTAATGCAAGTGAATTCTTCACTGTATTATCCTGTTTTCTATCTTTTAACCGCTCCTATCAATTTTGTTTTGTATTGGATGAAATCTTTGTGATAACAATCCATTCGAATCATTTTCATTTATAGGTATGGTGATCTCGGACGACGAATATATAGCTGAAAGTCGTGATCCGACACCTGAACCCACACCTGAATTCATTGACGAAGGTAAAGTTATGATTTATGCGAGTAGTATAAACTGCCTTGGCGCGCCATGACTATACGCGATGTCTGCGTGACCGTTTCATACAAATCGATTAGTTCTGCGTGCATTCGAATTGAGTATGTTTTCATCCGATGAGCATTTTTGTAAACACTTGGAATCCTATGATTTTTAATCGCTACTTTTCACAACGACTATAACTTTAATGAAAAACGACTCTGTTAAAACCACACTTTTCCTTCAAGTTTCTGGTCATACTTCCATTGTCGTTTTCACAACTTCCGCACGCGTTATCGGTTTTCTAGTTTCCTCCCTACCTTTATCACCAATCGATAGAAAGCTGTTTTCGACCTACGGAAAAAGTCTGTCCGATAAAATTGGATGCAAATAGCTGTGTTTGAGCCACATTCCATAAGTAGACATTAATTCTATCCTAACCTTCAGGGTTACTGATTGGTTTGTAGTTTGCCGAAGTCATTGCTCAGACACAAAATCGAATTGCTCTGGAACTTTTTATTTTATTTGTGGTTAATAAGAGTTGAATCATGGTTCTCGAGCCAACCACTCACTATCACTCAATACTAAGGTCGCTTTAACGATACTCTGACTCTACCGTGAGACTTCATTCACACGAATGTCATGCCTTTTGATAAGGTTGAGAGAGTTCGATTTAGCTCCCTGAGTGAAAGCTGATGAGTTGCTCAAATCGACTGAATGTGGTTTGTTTTAAGCAAGCCCTTCGTAAATTAACTGTGAACAAATGCGGTACAGTAGTTTGTAAAAACATTTTTGTCCTTGTTTCTTTTTTTCCGTTGTTTTACTCATTTAATATCCAAGAACATTGAACTTTTCTGTAATAATAATAATATATCTATCCGAAGAGAGCGCGTGTGGCGCAGTGGTCGGAGGTGTCCTGTAACGCACGCACACGCGGAGTCGATCCCCGCGTCCGTGGCTCACCAAGCCTTCCATCTCTCAGGAGTCGGGGTCGGCAAATTGGTACTAGACTTCTCTGGGAGAACTGGCTCGATGCATCGGTAGGCCGGTAGGCCACGTAAAGTCATTGTAAAGGCCAGATATGCATTCAATTACCTCCAAACGAGGCTCAATGAAGTCGAATGCATGGCGCGTCCCTCAGGGATTGATCAACGCCGAGAGCTTTATTTCTTTATCTATCCGAATGATGTTTGATTCAGAATATTAGGAAGGTTCAGCTTTTCATTACAAACCTCTTCATTTCACATAACACAAGATTATCATTTCTAAACCATACCTTAGAAAACGAAGAGTTTAGTTGATCTCCAATCGATACTTACCTTTTACACTGCCTCTGTCTGCACTTCTCAAAAAAAGATGAGATTGAAATTCGTCGTTGATGATATTTATTTAGATGGATCATCTTCACAGGGAATTCTAAAGAATGGCAAGGGACCATACACGGAGAAGAAGAAACACCTTGATGGCGAGATTATTTGCGAAGAACGGGTTCCTGATATGCAGCTGGGAAGTAGGGCACTTTCACTTTTAAACCTCTAACTAAACATATTCATTGACACAGAAAGTTGCAGATTCATTGCGTGCAATGCATAAGTCGCCAAGTGTGGGGCAAAGTGGATGGGATGCGTTGCCATCAATTCAGTTTGTTTCCAATGGTTTAGTTGGCTACGCGCTTTTTTGCCGCACTTTTCGAAATTAATCGATGGTTGTCCAAGACCGATGTCGTGCCATGCATTCTTCCATATGCTTAATTACACACGGAAAAACCTTTTCCGGCTGAGTTTGTTCACCGATAGTTTGCCTGATAATTGCCTGTTGTTTCACTTGCAATCGCAGTGATGAACCATCGTTATCGTATAGAATGGACGGCTATAGAAATTCCTGAAATACATGTGGCATAAAAAGTAGGTTCCAAGTGACGTTGACGATGTGGTTGTATAGTGGTCACAGTAACAGACAATAAATAGCAGCATGCATGTCACACATGCCCCTAGAGCAGTGGAGCAAGGTCTCTTCTATAGTTCCATCATGTTCTGAATCCCTTAAGTCCTTTAGCTTAAAGAAACTCTCCTATATTCTAAAAGCCAGCAATTCCGTATTTGACTTAAAATTAGGTGTCGCTCCACGTGCGGACTCGCAAAGTTAAGCTTTGGAAGCAAACCTTAGTATTGAAGATTCAAAATGGTAACGTTTTTAGGAAATAATCCAAGTTATTGCCTCTCTATTTAGTAGAATGGAAATTCTGTAAATGGCAAGGCCGATGGCTCAACCCTCTCGATGTTTGTAATTGTGATTTTTCCAGAATGCCGTTATGTTCGACTACACGATAATGTGAACTATGTGGCTGCTGGTATCATCTTACGAGGTGAAAGTAGTGAAACAGAAGTGCTACTAATTCAGGAGGCCAAAAAGACGTGTTATGGAAAGTAAGCACAGCTTTGTGGCGACAGCACATAATCACGATTTCGTCACAAATCCGTCCTATTTCAGATGGTATATGCCGGCTGGTCGGGTAGAAGCTGGTGAAACTTTGGAAGTGAGTTTAATTATTCAGGAATCGCAGAAAAATAGTGTAACGCCTTTTTTCTTTTGTTTCAGAATGCTGTAAAGCGAGAAGTTCGAGAAGAGTCCGGCTATGTCTGTGATGTCATCGAATTATTATCGTTAGAAGTGAATAAGTGAATTTTTCTCATGTTGACTTTGTCTCGAATTTTTCTTTCTGTTTACAGGTTCAGGGTAGTGGTTGGTATCGGTTTGCTTTCTACTGTGAGATAGTAAGTGAGTTTTCGAGTTTTTGATAGTTGGTCATAAATATGGTAAATATACCTACCGGTGAAAACATAAGTTTACAAGTGTCTCTAAACCCACTTTCATAACGGTTCTTAGGGTGTCTTAGGTTTCCTCCTTTTTGAGCTTTAGCATTCTTCGGCTGTGCATTTTTTCGGTTATAAGTAAAGCAGTATATCTAGTTTTCTATGTTTCTTTCGAATCTGCTGTAGGTTCTGCGTCATCTACCCCATCGATGGCTTTCCGCATTGATGTGGTATTTCTTGGTACCAAATCGCAATTTAGGGACGGAATGTCTTTGATCCCTCAAGCTCTTTATTTCATCACTCAAACTAAGAACGATTTTGACACCCTCATCTGGAAGGCCTGCTAAAATTATACATGTTCGTTCTACAGTGAAATGGCAAGTGGATGTCCTATAGTATAGCTGCTACACTGTAATAAACTTAGTCGCCAAGCATCAAGTCTCTTTGAACCAAGCCGGCCAATGACTGCATATGGTGACGATTAGCTGAGAATACACTGGGCCGGCTCTATCGGCGCTTCAGGGAAAAAACACTTGCCTTGTTAACAAAATGCAAGTCAGTTGTGAACTGCGTTGAGGGCAGCAAAATCTATTAAGATGGACTTTCTACTTAACCAGACGTCACATGTTATGTGGTTCCCAACACTTTTGCTTTCGTTCAATTCTGTCTCTCTGCCCATCATCGACGGAGATTTTGAGATGTGCGTCGATTCTGCTGCTGCTTGAGAATTTTTGTCCTTTTTACCAATATTAGGTGCTGGTCCAGTCGATTCATCCTAAAATTCTGGAATAACCGTGATATGGAGTTTCCATGTTAATTGGATGAAGTAAGTGGACCAAAGGCAAATTTGGTGTCAACTTCCGAAGCTCTAATGGATGGCATTCTTGACGAGCCTAGAATGGGATCAAGCCATCCACCAATGAACAGCGCCTCTACGAATGCACTGTCCACGTCTTAATTATGTGTCATAAATCTAGCAACTGTCAAATTTCTCCCGCACTTCAGCTTTTAAAATCGGTTGATTTTAGAGTAAAAAAGCATTTTGGAGACTTTATCCTGTTAAAATCTCGAAATTACTGTCTTCTATGAGACATAAAAGTGCCTAGGTGGAGTGGGTCGATCAGTTTTCATGTCAGCCAGAAATTTTTATGAGGTGAAGGTGGCTACCTACTCTGCCGTTATAACTTCGGTTTGAATTTTGTTGCTCTGATTTTTCGGACATGTGTATTGGGTGTGTCAGAAGGGAAACAAAACACATTGGAAGCATGATGTTTTTTTTTCGAATTTTCTTCTCGATGAGTTTTGCTGGGAATCTATTCTAATACCAGGTTTCGCCTAAGTTTAGCTTTGTGATTATTGAGAATCTGACTTTAAATTTCAATTATTCACGATATCCTCCAAACGGTTTACCGCCTCATCGTGGCTGGGAGAGGTGTTCCTGGGTGTCGGACTGCGATGTACAGCGGGGATATTCATCCCACGGCAGAGTATCTCAGGGTGAGAAGGAGTCCTGCGTTTCCACCAAGGAGCCCAGTTAACAGTAAACCAGTACCAGGATCCACCACCTTCCTGGTGTCGAACTAGTCTCATGGTGGCAAATCTCTCTCTGATCCACAGGGGCTGCGACTGCCTTTGGTGGTGAAGACCTCAGACTCGTCAGACTTTGGCCAGGCTGACCTCGGGATTCCAGGGAATCACAATGGCCTAACCAGAAAATCTCAGAAAAATGGTGACTGTGCTGGGTCCCTCACAGCCAGTGAGTACGAGACGTTCAAGTATCAAGTAAGTAAGTATTCACGATATAAACACAATGAATACCTGGAGTACTTTCCTGGTACTTCTTCATGTGTTGTGGGATTTCCAGCACTTTTGATCTTTCCGTGGTATTCTAAGTATCATTCGTAGAGATAGTTAAGTTCATATTTGGCATCGGCTACAAATTGCGGATCTGTTTTCCATTCTACGAGATGACGGTCACCGAATACGACTTTCCTTACAATTCCGGTTGTGTGTGACAGAGTTTTCGAGCCTTCACCGTATGCAGACGTCGGTTCTTCTGAATTGGGTGGAGGCTTGCGACTCAGATTCTTTCAGGTCAATAGAGCATTCTGCAACGGCAGTGGATCTTGTGACTTTTGTCGACAAACCGCTTGGGTTCGACCAGTAACAAACGGAATGCTGTTTTCAAAAAAATTCTAGGTTAGAAAGGCATACAACAAGAAGAATTAAGATCTTTATTATTTTAGGTGGCGACTTAAAAACACAACCCAATCAAGAATCGCTTGGTGCCCAATGGTGGTCCGTTGATGAAGTGTTCGGAAAAAAGTTGCCATTGAGGTGAATCTAATTTTTCAGCCTCGAGTTTCACACAAGCATTACTTCTTTCTTCCTGTATTACTGTACCAATAATCACTGTTTTTGTAAAAAATACATGAGAAAGATAAGTCACAACGTCGAAAAGGAGCTCTTTTTTTAGGGTCAAGGACTTTCTTCCGTTACTTGAACAAGGATTAGCTTACAGACGTGCCCAGCATACAGATGTACCACGGATTCTACCACTTAATATAAATATTCCGGGATTATTTATTGAATTCATGATTGTACGATATAGTTTAGATGAGTGAGTACTTCTTCAACCTTCCACTTATTGTTTAGCAAGGAACAGCTTAATCAGTAGCCTTCCAGAGCTATCTAAAGCAAAAATTATGTTCAATGAAGCTGACATTCCTACCTCACACTTAAAGCTTTGCGAACCCCATTATTAACAAGGTGTCTAGTTGTTCCTTTTTTACAGCAGTCGCGAAGATGTTATTCAGCGCACGTTTACTTCCTCACAAATGTAGAACATACAATACAACGGTAGCTGACGTTTCGACAGTATCACCTTCTTCAGAGCCTGTCAGGAACTAATATGTAATTTACCAGGTCAAGCGTTTCAACAACGCATACAAAAAGATCAAAATCTGAATAATAATCACACGCTCACCGGTTTCTCGAAAAACCCACCGGTTTTTATCTGCCTTCCACCAAGGAAGAACGGCCGCTTAGCACATGGTTGACTACTGCACCGCCCCACATCAAAAATCAGTTCTGATTCTGAATCAGATGCAGGGCAAAATCACGCGTTATCTGATGGCATTCTACCCTGCTATTCATTCTCGGATTTTTGGAATTTATCCAAAAAGCCTCGAGAAATTTGCGCGTTGGTGTTTCAGTTTCCCGTGCGAGGATAGAGACTTTTGCATCAAAATCTTCTCCGCTGTGTTTTTGTATCCTACGCGTGCTTAGTGGATACTTTGTCTTATTTTCGTTTGCTATTTAGGTGTTCTTTTATACGGATACATAAAAGTCTTCTCGTTTCACCAATATTTTATTTCCGCAATCATTACAACAGATCAGGTATATCGTACCTGAACTCATGCAGTCACCGTCTCTGCCGTAAGGGCAAGTTACGCAATTTGGTGTAACTGCCACGACCGACTTTCTATTAACCTCGGCATTGATCAAGTGATTTTGTTCGTATTTTTTTTTTTGAGCGAACGCGAGGTGTTATTGTTCTTTGTTCACGATTAAGCTGACGTTTCGGCGAATTTCGCCTTCTTCAGAGCCTGGAAAGGTCAAGTTGATAGCAACTCACTCGGCCAGACGCCTCCATAACCAAACAAAGAAACCCCAAACCAAGATTTCAATCACTTTGAACACAGCTTTGCACACTCACCGCTTTTTATGAGGTCTCCACTAAGTATATCACGTAGAGACCAACCGCACAGAAATCACGTGGAAGTATAATGTGCCCCTCACATCAGAAAAGCAGTTTTATATACTGCCCTATATCACGCGTGATAATGAGGCATTCTTCCCTGCGGTTCATTTTCGGATTTCTGGAATTAATCCAGAGTGCCTCGAGGGTTTTTCGCGCCAAATACGAGCAATTTGGTGTTTCACATAGACGGTCATATAGGCGTTACGAACTAACTCACGGCGTAGACTATCTGGTGGTGTTTCAACTACCGCTACCGAATCCTCTAGATCTGCTCTTCTTAAGCATCGCTTTATCGCTGCACTTATTTCATTGCTAATGAAGAGCAAGATAAGCGGGATTTTGTTTCGACTAAACCTTTGTTTTAGAACGTCGCTCTCCTTCTAAACTTATCTCGTGGGGTTACTGTTTCGTAACCATCGGAGATGGCCAAGTTGCGCGATTCTTCCTTTAGTTCCCTGGTAGTACACACAGAGGTGGCTGTTCGAAACATGTTTCTCACAATCGCCCTCTTTGTGTGTGAAGGGTGGGAAGAAAGGAAATGAACAAGAATGTTCTTGTTACCTGGCTTTCGATACCACTTTGTCAGGTAACCGCTACTTGATGGGTTTATTTAAACGTTTAGAAACGGAAACCAGTTTTCTTTCGGTTTCTCCCGGGTGAAATTAATGTACTCAGAGTGCTCGTTCAGTAATTCAAAGTATTTGTCCATCTCCTCCTGCGTGGAGAAGACGACAAAACAATCATCTACATATCTGCAGTAGAGTAGTGGCTAGAGACGGAGAACAGGAGCATCTGTCCTAGACATAAACACAATGGCAAGGCTTGGTGCCAGTCGATGTCCCATTGCCAAACCCCTCATTTGTGCGAAATATTTCCCGGACCATCTGAAAATCGAGCAGTTTAGGCACTCCTTTAAGAGGGCCATAAGTTGCTGAATGGACAAGCCAGGCATATTTATTCTTCCTTCATGTTCAACAAGAAGTTCGAAGATGGCTTGCATTACGGATTCATTCGATACGTTGGTGTACAACGCGGTAACATCGAAAGACTCCATCACGTACGCGTTATTAGGAGACGCGTTGCGTAGACGTTCTAGAAACATTTGGTGTTTGTGAGGTGTGCTGGAATGTGGTTAAGCAACTGGATAAGTATTATGGTTAGAAACCAGGTTATTCTATCCGTTGGCCCGTTCACACAGTTGATGATGGGTCTAACCTTAAATGGTGACGGATTGGTTGACGCATGATCATCAGGTAATACCAACTTATGTGTTTTAATAAGTAGGTATAGAACGGGACATGTTGGTTTATCGATTTTAAAGTGCGAAATAACCGATGATTTTAAACCTGGAGCCTTTGCCACACTGACCCATTGATTGCTTAGCTTTCGATATTGACTTTTACATTCCTTCTCAGAGGATGGGCATTAAAGGGTAACATCACTAAGATGTTCCTTTGTTATCTCAACATCCAGCCGGCGAGGAATAACTGCGAACTCTCCTTCCTTGTCACTAACTAACTGATAGACTAATGGTCTTTGAATTTATTAAATCTCAAATTTCTTGCGTGCCACACTTTTGTGCGGCTGTAAGGTTAGAGATAAATCTTCTATCGCGATAGTGATTAGGAGTGTTGAGAACGCCGTCCGAAAACACGCGGAATTTTATGTCAATTCCATCTTCTTTGGGGCTCTGCTGTCTAAAAAACGTTTTAGGGAAGGGTGATGGTGGTAATGTCGCCACCTCTTGGTTTTCACCTCTATTTTATGTTTCTTGTTTGGCCTGATAGCGGAGTCGTTCTTGAAACTCATAAAGGTTGCATGCTATCCTACGCAGGGTCGTTTTAGAAATGGGTTTTGATGGTGCAAAACATGGGCCCAATTCTAATAGCGAACGCGCACTCTCAAGTATTGTTATGCCCCAATCACGGTGACCATAGATTTTTTGGTGCATTATCAACCGTACTTTGACTCCTAGCAAAGTTCGTTTGTCTGTGATTTCTTGAAGCCGAGACACGCGAACTAGTCAACAGATTCTCAAACGTTCGCCTAAGGTCATTTTAGCGTTAGACCTAATAGAATTGCATTTCATTATTGACCCACCAACTATTCTACTCCTAAGTTGATCTTCCAAATACAAAGCACAAAAATGTTTCTTCAGATTCTAGAGCAATCGGTAGCGATAGTTGGTATTACTACCGGATACTCTACGTCGTCAGTTAGTTCGTAACTGCCTGTATGACCGTCTGTGTGAAACGCCAAATTGCGTAATTTGCCTTTAAGGCAGAGACTGTGACTGCATGAGTTCAGATACGATATACCTGATCTGTTGTAATCATTGCGGAGATAAATATATTGGCGAAACGGGCAGGCCTTTATGTATCCGTATAAAAGAGCACCTAGATAGCAAACGAAAACTAAGACGAAGCACCCCACTAGGCACGCGTAGGATACAAAAACACAGCGGAGAAGACTGATGTAAAAGTCCCCATCCTCGCACGAGAGACTAAAACACCAACGAGCAAATTTTCCGAGGCTTTTTGGATGGATTCCAAAAATCCGAGATCGAATAGCAGAGTATAATGCTCTGAGATAACGCGTGACTTTACCCGCTTCTGATTCAGAATCAGAACTGATTTTTGATGTCGCGTCGTGCAGTAGTCAACCATATACGACTCTAAGCGGCTGTTCTTCGTTGGTAAAGGCAGGCAGAAGTCGGTGGGTTTTTCGAGAAGCCACTGATCGCGCAATTATTGTTCAGATTTTCATCTTTCTGCTTGCATTGTTGAAGCCTTTGACGTAGTAAATTACATATTAGTGTACCCTTCCAGGCTCTGAAGAAGGCGATTCTGCGGAGACGTCGGCTACCGCTGTGTTATATATGTTATATTTGTGAGGAATTAAACGTGTGCTTAATAACAACCTTTCGACTGCTGAAAAGGGAGAACAATAGATTTATAACCCAATGCCGAGGTTAATAGAAAGTCTACCTCGGAAACTGTTAAAAGAAGCTCTCTAGTCTCTATTCGTTCTCTTTTCAAGACGCAATCTGGTGATTTACTTTAACAATAGATTACTGCGTATTGACACGGTGAAAAATGTAGTGCTACACAATTTCTACGCTCACATTCCACAGTTCAATTCCCGTTGGACTGCATAGTGCCCTACGAGGTCGCAAATTTTCATGGCAATTTCACTGAAATTGCAAAGGACAACACGAAAGCTCGATCGATTAAAGAGCTCTTAAATATCAGACCACAACGTTCAGAAGGAAGGAGGCGTGAAGCTGTGTGGGACTATCACTGTTCATCCACTAGATAACACTTCCGAATTGAGTCCTTTTTTTACGAGACCGGTGTTTCACATCTAGTATGTGGATTACGGCATTTGATCCTTTCCTCGCCTCCGTCGTCCACGAAGATCTTCTAAGTTTCCGCGTGTAGATTTTGCTGCTGCTTGATGATTTTTCCTTTCATAATAAATATCGTTGAATGCTGGTCGAGTCGATTCTTCCTGAAGTCCTGAGATAAGGCAACTGGATTGGAGCACTCCCACTTGGATTGCAGCGATTGGACTTTTCACAGACAAGTCTGGTATAACTTCCGATCCCAGAGAGATGGAAAACTTTGGGTATCCGAAACGGGATCGAGCCTGCATCGTGTTCATGATTATCTGCATCATTACCACTGTGGTACTCCTCCCTCCCCCCTCTTAATGAATAGCGTTTTATCTGGTAATTGAAAAGCTTAATTGATTTCCATGTCTCGTTTTTACTAGCCGTTATTATTATTGACTCTTACCGTGGTTGTTTTCAGATCGCGAATTGAAGTATTAGTTCATAAATCGATAAAAAATGAACAGATGCTAACGGAACACAATCAGCCTTTTCCGACGGTTGAGTTCGGATTCGAGTATTTCTTTGCCATGGTCGTGTCGAAGGTCTACAGGGTTTGTTTTTTTCGCCGTTTGCTGTAAGCTATAGCAAGATAATCACAATTTTAACCGTTTCATTTACTGCCTATTCTTTTTAACGGCAGGGTGTATTGCGAAACATAACTTTTAATGGTGCTGAGATATTTGCAAAATTCCGGACCGTAGGTGTCTGCGGTAGGGAACGAACGCGCTATTGTCCTTTCCGGGGAGTAACGCTCCCGGATCAATCCCGTTGACGGGTGATTGCTGGTGGCAAAAGATCGATAGAACTAGCTGAGAGATAGGCAAAACGAAGGAGCGGCATGGTATGGTGGTGAAGTGCGCTACTCCCCGGGAAGGACAATAGCGCGCGTACGTTCCCTACCGTAGACACCTACAGTCCGGAATTTTGCAAATATCGCAGCATCATTGAAAGTTATAGCAAGATGGTTTAGGAAGCATACCGACCTGTAGGAAAATATAAACTTTACATGGCTTAAATGGTGTTCAAGAGAACGTTAAAAAACTGCGCAGAGTTGCCAGTGTGTTAGATAACAGAGGCGAATATCCGTTATAAGTGGAATTTTAGAAATATGCCGTAGGACAAGAAATCTCTTTCCGATTCAAAAGGATTGACTACAAATGATGGCTATATAAGGAGGGACACTAAAAAAGCCATCTTGGAACTGCTGGAGAAAAATCTGCTGGGTTAGCGACTAGAAACGGTGAAGATTTGAGAATAACCACGGTGGTACTGAGATATTTGCAAAACTTAGATCCCAGATAGGATTTGAACTTTCGATTACCATTAGAAGGGCTCACATGTTACTCATTGCAGCATTAAGGTCCTTATTTTGCCTTTCCATCAACCAGCTTTTAACGCTAACGTGCCATCAGAGATCATCTGTCAACGAGAATGATCTGGGAGCGCAAATCGGCATTAAACCAAATAAAGCTGAGGCTGTAGTCGGAATCAGAATGCTTAGCTTTTTATTCAGTGCCTATTTTTTCTCCATGGCAGTGTATTATGTAAAATACAATTACATTGATACTGAGCCACAGATCTCCCTCATATGAGGGATCTCGAGCCGGTAAGCCGCGAGGCTGCGTGGCGCGTCCCCAGATGGTGGATAGTGGTTAATCGCGGACCAAAAGCGACCTTTGCTTCCCCGAGACGCAGGTGGATCCAGTGGATGGACTCCGTGTTTCTGCTGCGTCGATTTGCCACATACTTTCTGCATATACTAGGCGTATTCATGCATGCGTACGTGGGTGCGTTCTTGCTTATGCGGATTGTATTCTACGAGTCCATTTGGCCAAAAACCTGCAATCAAGCGACTGGGGAGTATATGGTAGGCGGTTAGGAGTCGCCTCTAACAAATAAGCCCCAGGTCCACTCTGCGAGAAAGCTACACGTGAGTATGCCTAGTGCCCACGTTCAGAGCCCAGCAAGCTATACGTAGGTATCAAAAATGCTAAACACAGTAAAAAAAAACGAGCCTCATTCCTCTGATCCAGAAAGAGACCCCAATTTCGCAGCGTTGGGTAGGACGAGTACGGAGAGGATGCTAAAATTTCAGGGCCAATGGAAGCTGCCTGGATTTCAAAGAACTATGATGAGGATCTGTACCTATAATGCACGTGCACTTGCAACCGAGTCCTCGATAGAAGACTTGCTCATGCAAGCAAGAATGATATGGTACGAAGTCATCGGCCTGGCCGAGACGAGAAGAAGCCAGCCTTCAACGCCGTCTTTGACACCGGAGAAGAATTTTTCGTCGGAACATGCGACAGTAGAGGAGTCGGCGGCGTGGGCGTTCTCCTCAACATGAGTTTGTCCGTGAACATCGATTCATTCGAACACCTTTTAACCTGAATCGGACGTTTACGATTAAAAAGACGTATATTAATTCCGGCTTTGACAATCTTTGTCGATTACGCACCGACATCAAACTATAGCGAAGAAGAAGTTGAAGCGTTCTACATGGATTTGGAGAAGTTCTAGAGAAAAGACCACACATTCTTCAAGGTCATCATTGGAGATTTCAACGCCAAGTTTGGACCAAGAAGAACGTCTTAAGAACGTCACATTGGGACCCACGGATTAGAATGGAACGAGCAGGGTGAGCGGTTGTCTGAGTTTATCATGACGACCGAGACAATCCATGGTAACTCGCAATTCCAGAAACTCCACCCTCAACGCTGGACGTGGGAGTCTCCCAATGGGGGGTACCATAACGAAATAGACCGCATCATACTAAATAGAAGGTATTGCCAAGTCGATGTCGTTGTTGTCCTGAAATTCCACACGGGATCAGGCCATCGTTTCCTTCGTACAAAATTCTATTTCTCGCGGAAAGGAGAAAAAACCGCTGACTCCAAAACCAAAGTCTCAGCACCACCGCAAACTGGGACTTACTGAATTTATTAGTCGGCTGTTGAGAAGATGCCGTTGTCGGTAACACTGACGAGCTATGAAAGCTGAGAGTTCGAAAGTCACCAAGAGACGTCTGTCTCCAGAAACACTCGAGCTGATACCCCAGCGTGGAATCGCATGGGCTCCAGGCAGCCGCGAACTAACGTTCGAACTTGCAAAACAATGTAGATAGGCGGTAAAAGAAGATCTTAAAGAGAGAAGAGTGGAGTAAAGAGAGGCATTAATGGTCAAAGCTGCAGAGGCTGGGAAAAGCATTCGCAATGCCCACAGAAGCTCCGCCAATTACAAGACCAGGACGATTGCACTCCCACACCCAGACGGAAGAGTTACGGCGCCCAGAAGGCAATGGAGAAAATCATTTATGAATATTACTCGGATCTCTTCGATAGCCACGTCCACCTTCCGTCATATGAAATAAAGGAGGATGGATATGTTGCACCACTGGTTCTCCCTTCCGAAATCCGACATGCCATTTCGTCGGTGAAAAATCGAGCAGCACTAGGTCCGGACGGGATAAGACCAGAACATCTGAAGAACCTTTCGCCAGTCCTCGTAAACACACTGGCTCGGCTCTTAACACGTTGCCTGTCTGACCGCAAGGTCCCTACTCAGTGGAAGACCAGGAAGATCGTGTTATTGTTCAAGAAGGGTGACCTGTACGATATCGGTAACTATCGCCCAATCTGCTTGCTGTCTGTCGTCTACAAACTTTTCACTCGTGTCATTCCAAACACGATTGACAGAACGCTAGACGAAGGACATCCATGTGAGCAAGCAGATTTTTGAAAAGGATTTAGTACGATAGGCCACATCAACACAGTAACACGGCTCATTGAAGCATCTCGAGGGTACAAAAGACCGCTTTGTCTCACTTTCATCGATTTACAGAAGGCCTCTGATTCAGTTGAGACAGAAGCAGTCTAAGCCCTTGATAGTCAAGGAGTCCCTACTCAGTACATAAAGATTCTTCGTGAGGTGTAAGAAATTTCACAACGAAGGTACCACTATTCTACAACGATAATAACGTTGACGTCAAAAGAGGAGCTAGGCAGGGCGTTACCATCTCGCTAAAATTGTTTACCGCCATCCTCCAGAACGTCATGCGAACATTGGAAAGCGGAGCGTATGCTTGACGACTTTGATAAAGCCTGTGGAGTGATTGGTCTTCGACTAAATCTCACAAAAACGATGTTCATGAATAACGGATTGGTTTCGTGTGCCCCTTTCACGCTCAGCGGTACGAATATCTCTGAATGCTCCAATTATGTCTATCTAGGTCGGGAAATCAATATGGTGAGAACGACTTAGCTCCAAAGCTGAATAGAAGGAAACGAGCGGCCTGCGGAGCTTTCAAGAGCATCGGGGATGTAGTGAAGAGGACAAAGAACACCTGATTCCGAGCCCACCTTTTCGACTCTACGGTACTTCCTGTCCTAACGTATGCGTCAGTAACCTGGTCGCTGCGTAAGCAGGATGAAAATCACTCAGCGTTATCGAACGCGCAGTCGAAAGGACGATGCTAGGAGTATCCCGTTCCACACAAGTATGGGACGGGACTCGAAGCTCCGATCTGCATCAACGACCAAAGATCAAAGATGCCGTTCTGTACGCCAAACAGTCGAAGATAAGGTGGGCCGGATACGTACTGCGTATGAATGACAACCGGTGGACAAGAGCCGTTAGCGACTGGATTCCTCGGGATGTCAAACGTACTGCAGGAAGACCACCGACCCGATGGTCTGATGTCTTCACAAAGAGCCTTGAAGAAAGATATGATGCTGGACGAGTGCCTAGAGCGAGCAGAATCCACTGGACTACTCTTGCGCACGACACGGAAAAATGGAGGTTTTACTGGCGCCCTCTCGAGTCACTCGACGATCGACGGGACTGCAGGTGATACAGGTGATTGATGCTGAGATATTTTTGTGATTTATTGTGATTTCGACTACATCCTTACCCTTATCTGGGTTCTCTACTATCTTATCTGGTTTCAATGTCGGTTTGTGCTCTTCAGATTATTCTCGTTTATGGGTGATTGCTGATGGCACCGCTAGGGTAAAAAATTGGCTCAGAGAAGTAACACGTGGACCCCCGGAAGGCGTAAACGCCAGTTCGAATCTGGCCTGTGTTCCAAGTGTTGCAAACAGCTCAGCATCATTGTGGTTGTATTTCACATCATGACTTGTCCTGAAAAAATAGTAAGCAGTAAATGAAAAGTGAAGCATAGAGAACGCTGACAAAACTACTTTCTTCTTCGGATTCGAAGGGAGTGATTGTTCTCAAGCAACTAAACACCGGTGTTATCACATCTGGCTGTGAAAAACACAAGTCTTCATGAAGTCAAGCGATTTAAGTAATCTATAACAAATCTCAAAAGCAGAGCTACTTGGATATTCGGATGGGTTGCCTTCACTGGTTATGCGGGCCCTAGCGTAATTTTCGCTGTTTCGGAGTTTTGCTGGTTTAGTCATTGTGGTTCCCTCAGAGTCCCAGGGCAGCAAGGCCAAGGAATGTCCCAGGCCACCACCACCACAACCAGTCGCCCTTGTCGATCAAAAGGTGATTTACCACCATGCGACTAGTTTGATACTAAGACGGTGGTGGATCCTCGTATTGGCTTACCCTTAGCTGGGTTTCCTGACGGAAACGTTGAATTTATCAGCTTGCGAGATCCTAATGGAAGGACGAATCTCTTCCTGGTATGTCGCGGCTGCACACCCAGAAACGCCTCCCAGCCACAATGAAGCGGTAAACCATTGGGAGGACGATAGAATACAATGTTTAAAATCGTTGATTTTATTGAGTATGTTTCAGCATCTTCTCGAAGAAGGAGGTAATGTCGTGTTCGCTCCGTCCCATGTCGTTCGAATAAAATGTCATCCGAATCCTATTCAGTCATTAGCACACGGACTTTCAGTTCGATTATACTGTCAACATAAGAAGTCCGCTACAAAGGCCGTAATACGAAGTCCACGGTAAGAAAAAACTTGTGTAGATGTCAATTTTACGTTCTGTCTTTGACGTTCTTGAATCCACTCTATTGATCGCGTCGCGCAGATATCACTGGATTCCGGTTGATGACAAATCGATACGCCATCAGCTCTACATGGAGAAGCATCAATATCGCCCATTGTTGAAAATGCTTTAGTCAAACAGTATTCAGTAGCTACTGAAGAAAGTTTTTCTTTGTTCAAATTTGACGATATATTTGTGTTTTTGTACTACCTAGTCGTTAAAAATCTCAAGGATACCATCACCGGCTGTTGATCGTCGTCTTTTTTGTCTGTGTTCATCATCTCTTTTTCCTTCTCTCTCTTTTTTTGGCATTTCTTTTTCCTCCTTCCTTCTTTTTCTCTCTATGTATCTCTATCTCGCAAAAGAAACGTGTGCAAATTGCTTGTTGACGATATTAATAATATTAATAATAATAATAATAATAATAATAATAATAATAATAGTAATAATAGTAATGCCGAAAACAGAACTCACTGCTATGAATCAGTAATGTTACTGCTTTGTAGTCGAGAAGAAAGTGTAAACAAAGCACACAAATGAACAAAAAGTATTTAGAGAGAAAAATTCTTTTTAGCCTACAAGTTGGGTTGAAGAGAAACGGTTTAGCTGGGATTTAACTTGTGTGGAGGCACACATATTTCCTTCTTCTACAGACACGTAATGTTTGTTGACATGCCAACAAAGTGTTGAAATCAGAAAGTAAGGCGCATGTTCATAATTCTGTACTTGTAAAAGATGCTTATCTAGCCGAATGGTTATATACGCCCCACAACACAAGCGAGGAACCACGCACCCTGGGCGAACTAGGCCCACTCATCCTTTAATGGTCAGCAAGTCAATATTTTCACTTCTTCGGATTCCTGATTATCCTTCAAATCGCATGTCTATGCCCAATCATTTTCCTTCATCATAAATAAGAAGTTTACTGCCTTTTAACAAGATTTCTGTGAGAACAACAGGGATTTTAGACGTTGTTCAACCAAGTCTGTTCAGTTGTTTACGGAGGTTTTCACCAAATTCTTTGTGCTCTATCGACATCTTGTCAAATACAGTTGTGAAATTAGCAGTGGTTCGTCAAAAGCTATTTTTTACAGTTGATAATTTACAAAAAAAATTTTTTGGACGAGGCTGGTTCGCGGCGGGAGAATATTGCTGTTGGAAAGAGTGCAACTTAGAGAGTATGGTCAGCGAAGAAATGCCACAATCTCTCTTCTTGAACACTAAAATTCGACCTTTAAAGCGATCTTATCTCTAGGATAAGACGATGAAACCTTAAAAAGGCTTCTTCAGGGTGATTCGATGTTCACGTGCGCCCATCAGTTTGCTTCAGTGCAGTTTTTTTCTTCGAGACAGTTACTAAGTCTCGTTAGATTTTTATTCTTTTTTTTTTATAACCCACGGTTAGCAACTTTTATATACAACACATGTATATCCAGTACACAATTGAAAAAAATAAAAAAAAAGATAAAGCTCTCGCCGTTGATCAATCCCTGAGGGACGCGCCATGCATTCGACTTCATCAAGCAGCGTTAAAGGAGATTCAATGCAACTCTAGCTTCTACAATGACTCGCAGTGGCTACCCGAGTCGATGCTGCTAACCTACAAGATAGGTCTAGTGCCAATTTTCCGATCCTGGAGGGATGGTAAAGCTTGGTGAACCCGGGACCCATTGGATCGAGCCCATGTGTATCGCGGCGTGCCTCTAGCCACTACACTCCACGTGCCTTCATAATTCAGTAGCAGCTACTATAGTAATAGCTACAACAGCAATTTTTAGTTCTTACTTCCAATCATGGCCGATCGAGGCTATATGGAAATCATTCATACAACTGCCCTTCATTGGGCTCCGAGTGGGTGCTTTGTTTAGGAAATCCTTTCCTGTTTTTTGCGCAGGTACCCGTATGATATGTCCTTTTCCTTGCATCTGCTCGTCTATTTCACTATCCAGCTTCCGAACGTGGTCCGTAAATGACTCAGAAAAATCTCTTAGTTGCATGAATTGATGGCGCATGACATCCTCCTCATCTTCAACTTCTTTCTTGTCACTCCGTAGATCAAGGTCGAACTTGATGTCGTCATCAGCTGATATAAGGATAGAAAAGTGTTAAAACGATTGTAAGGAACGGAAAAAGATCACCGACGCTGGAATTACAGAATGAGGATTGCTTCAAAAGAATTAGGTAACTTACATACTCGGATCTTCAAGATTTCTTTCAAGAGTTGTAAAACAACGACTATATAATTCTCTGCTGGAAACTGAACGAAATCCTGTCAGATTCTTTTCTCATTTGAAATGAAACACAGTCAGAATACACAAAAGTTCTCCAACAGGATACAAATCTTTCCACGACCGACTTTCTATTAACATCGACATTGACCGTGGCATTGGACAAATCTTCTTATTCAACAGCAAGAAAAAAAAGGATTTTTATGAAAGTGTTAATTGCGAATAAGCTCAGACACATTCGCTTTTACAAATACGCCAATTATAGAAAAAACAGCAAAACGTAGCTCACAGGAGCGAAGTTAAACCATTCTATGGACAAGGAAGAGCCCTTTTTATAAAACCTCGACATTCTCAACCAAACAAGCTCTCCAGCTGGCGAAAATTTACCGCTTATTGTGGAAAAGGCTCGTACCTACGGAGTCGGAAAATGGGCACCGGGCTACTCCGAGAAAAAAAATCACTCTCTGCAATTCAAGTGGGAAGGCTCTAGCTCGGCTACCACAGGACACCAAAGAGAATCTACTCGAACACATTCCACGACGCTCAAGATAAAATGAAATTCCCCAAGCAGCAACCGAAGCCACAGGTAAAAGTTGGAAGATCTTTGTGGACAATGGATGCTAGGAAACGAATCGAATGTGAGAACTGCTGGGATTTGCACAGCGGGCGTGAAGACGGGTCAATATTGCGCGTAATATGTGTTCAATGTATATGTCGCGGGCTATAACGGATGTAGATGATATGTAAGCAGTGCCGATTAAAAATGTTCTAGGTTGTATATATTTTGAAGAACATTACTATCCAGTATTAACTTTTTTAATAGCCTTCTATAATTTTTTCACAGCAGGGTATTATGTAATATGTATAATTATAACGATGCTGAGATATTTGCGAAACTCCTGACCGGAGGCGACTGCGGTGGGAAACGAACGCGCTATTACGCTTTCCAAACAATAAACAAAGTAAAGTAGTAAGCAGTGAATAAGAAGTTAACATTGTGATTTCGACTGCAACCTCAGCTTGATTGGGTTCAATGCCGATTTGTGTTCCCCAGATCAATCCCGTCGACGTGTGATTGCTGATGGCACTGGTAGACAGAAAACTAGTTGAGAGCAAGGAGAAACAAAGGGAGCGCATTGTGTGGTGGTGAACGTGTCAGCTATCGGAAGGGGTAATAGCATATTCGATCCCACCGCGGACACCTATGGAGCGGAGTCTTGCAAATTTCTCAGCATCGTTGTGGTTGTATTGCTACCTAATTTGTAAAAAAAATTTTTTACGGATGATGTTTGCAGCATCAGTTGGAGGTTATGAGAATAAGAGTTGGAAACATGCTACGTGAAAGCATGTTGATGAACTCTTAGCTCTTCTAGATGATAGTTTTCGTAAAGCAGAACATGCAACTACACCTGAATTTTTGTCAAAACCTTGCTTGTAAGCAAGGATTAGAAGTTCTATCTTAACAATTTAGTTGTAAGTATGTTGATAGACCTTCGTGGATGGTGCATGCAAGGGAACGAATCCAATGTGAGTTCTGGAACCCGCACAGTAGATGTGATCAAAGTGAAGTGAAACAAATAAATAAATATATGTGTGCGTTATAAACTGCAAATTATACACTAGTGTTTCAGAGGGTAATTGTCAAGACACCAGCTGTGGTTGCTACTATAATAAGAATTTGAAGTCGTTTACAGAGAAAACTTCAGTTGAAGCACGCTGTTGCGCTCATATTCTGTGGATAGCGAGTCCTTCTGATTATGCCTCCAAATAACTTAGCTTTCTCTAAGCGCCGAACTTCAATGTTACAGGTGATGCCCTTGGTTATGTGAGTCCTATACAGTGCTTTCACTTCCTGAATATTCAGATTGTTCCATGAATCACTTGCCTAGGTCGCGATAATTTCGCCTTTTGACACTAAGTTGACTGTACAATAGGGATTCCACATGTTGACTAATTTGGGTGCGATCTTTAGCATGGGAACATCGAAATGCTTTTATTTTTGGTTAATTATGTCTTCCAAGTGAGTTAATTTAACGGTATACCGCAATCTGAGAATCAGGAAGAGGTTACACTGAACCATTTAGCTATCAAAGTGGTTTGCTTCGTAAGAACAGAGTATGTCATTAAGTCTTCTCTGATCTCTGCCTTCTTTGAAATAGAGATGCGAAACACATGAGACATTAAAAACATATATCTTTCTATTTCTGTTCAGCAAACACGAGGTGCTATTTTATTTCTTTATGTTTTGATCCTCGTGCAAGAATCGAGAACACAAGCGCACAAAACTCTTGAAGCATTCTGGATTAATTCCAAGAATCCGAAAATGAACCGCAGGGAGGAATGCCTCGTTATCACGCGCGATATTGGATAGTACATAAACCTGTTATTCTGATGGGAGGAGCACATTACGCTTCCATGTGAATTTGGTGCGGTCGGTCTTCACGCGACATACTCAGTGGAAGACTCATAGAAAGCGGTGAGTGTGCAGAGCTGTGTTAAATGTGATTAAAATCTTGGTTTAGCGCTTTCTTTGTTTGGTTATGGAGGTGTTTGGTCGAATGGATTGCTGTCAACTTGACCCTTCCAGGCTCTGAGGAAGGCGAAATTCGCCGAAACGTCAGCTTGTGCGTAAATAAAGAAACAAAATAGCACCTCGTGTTTGCTGAACAGAAGTAGAAAGATATATTCAGTCAATGCCGAGGTTAATAGAAAGTCGGACTTGGGAGTTATTAAAAACATAGTTGGTAAGTTTTAAGTACTAGACAAACGGAACGAGGAGTGTAATTGGTCCTACAGTCAATAGGTGGAAAGCCTTAAGGAGAAGCGAAACCGAGATGTGATTGCCTTATCTCACAATTCCTCCTCTTTTCATCATGTCTAAACACTTTTCTAATAATAAAAATAGCTTGTAAAAAGAGTCTGCCAGGATGGATGCATAGATGACTTAAAAATCTATTGCTGGGACCACCGTGAACTTTCCATTCGATAGCTGGTTTCATGAAATCAGTGGGCAGAAGTCGGAAATCAAAAATGTCTTGGGTAAGTTCTTCGGAGATGATCTGCTCAGAGTCACTGACTGTTGGAATGTGGGATGGACTGCTAACAAATACTGTTTTATACTTCGTCTATCACTTTTATCGCTATCGATGTTTGCTGTGATTATCATAAGCGATGGTCATCTGGCAGGTCTCATTTTTCATTTTGGTAACCGGCATATGCGTGACTCTACTTCTACAAATACAACAAGCGTGAAAACGGTACGGTGATGATACAATCTTGTATGGAGAATCCATCTTTTTCAAGAAGATTACCATACGATTTCGCTTCAGAAGCCCGCAGAAGATACATGGACTAGTCAGAGGATTAATACTAAGCCTATACAAGACGCCGTACGTGTTTTCGGACAAACGAATATGTACGTGGCGCTCTGGTCACAGCAAGGAAAGCCACCTGTCGTGGGACAAGCATGGAACGATGGCGGCGCTTTGCAGGTGAGGAGAATAATTCATTGCGAAATCTCAACTTTAGAGAAATACTTTTACTAGAATCGGTTCACGCTGAGTGACTCGTTTATCTGAGTTTATAAAGAACTTTTTCAGTTATTTTTCACTAGGAAAAGTTGGCTTTTCGTAAGCATTGACATAGAGCACCACAGGGTTGATAGTGTTTTCTACTGAGATGCATGGTAAAGACTAGGAAGACGAAATTCTAAGAAGTTCATCAATTTTATAGAGATAGTTGTTGACCTTCTCTGCGTTTCTTTTAATTCACATCGCTCTCAGTTAAGCATCTTAAACACAAGTTGGTGGACTTCAGTGGCTTGACGGGTGTAGGGTAGAGAAGGGGTAAATGAGCAAGCGTACACATGCACGACTAATTGTTCTTAATTCATGTGAAAAACGAGTCACTCAGCGTGAAGAGTGAGCATGTTTAACCGCAAAACTCTCATTTAATTGAAAATAGAGTGAAGTACGCTCATTCAACTTCATGTTTTTGTACGATCTACCTAATCGTAGCTAATTTCAATGTGCGTATTTGGACACTTGGATGGGCCGTTTTCACTGTTCGTGCCGGCGGCAGCATTATTTCCACTTGCTGGCTTAGCCATTGTGGAGACCTGAGGTCGGCCTAGCCGAAGTCTTCCACACGTCGTCACCACTCCTGCCAGTAGCCGCCCTTCTAGATCAGAGAGCTTGCCACATGCGACTAGTTTGATACCATGACGTTGGTGATTCCTGGTATTGGTTTACTTCTAGGTGGGCTTTCGGATGGGAACATCTGATTACTTCTCAGACTGGAAAGCTTTGCTGGGCGGATGAACCTATCGTGCCATAGTTAATGAAATCCAAAACGTGTATCCGATAAGGACTGACCAACGGCGAACGCTTCTACCTTTTTGTCCTGCAAGCGATGAATTCCAATCTTCTTCATCTAACGACAAGTTCTTTGTTTGCGCACTTGGAAAAAAAAGGTCTTAAAACAAATCCCAACATGCTTTTCAATCGTTTTATTATCGCTTCTAGTTCTTTAGTGTGCCTTTGCGTGTGATCAGAAAGTATTCACTGGAGCGAATATAGGCACTGAAACTATCCAACTGCTCAAGTATGAAGGAGATCATGCTACAAATCAATTCTACTATGAATGGATACCACTGTCAGAATGGAAGGTAATCCTAGTACAGATGGGCCAGTGACTATAAAAAAGTGAAGCTATAAAGCCCTTGGTCTTTCAGTCAGCTTCGAAAACGGAGACTACTCGTGAAATGGTACGGAGCGGTCCTGTTTCACCAATTTATTGGAAAGAAAAGTGTATACTTGGCAGTTATGATGTTGCTGCACAGAAGGCTGATTTCGCTCAAGCTGAAAACTTTATAAAGGTATGAATCAGTTGAGTAAAATTTCTATCAGCAATGACTATTGTCATACGGTATTTGTATGGATACTCAGGATATTCAACTCGTTTCCGAGCCCTGAATTGTTTTTCTGGGTTTATAACTCTCTATTCTGCATACGTTCTTCTGGATACACATAGATGTGTTCTTCTTCAGGTCAGTGAAGCTCCAACACTCGGTAGCATGCTGGTGCTGGTCCGCAACACTGGTGGTGGTCCAGCTGGATGCACTTGTACAAAATGTGCGGTGAGTTTACAATGCACATTAACATCACCGCCTAAAGTCGGTGCTTTTGTCAACACTCTTAATGGTAAAGTCAAAGTCAATATTCTCAATCCTTTAGGCTAAAGACTTGAAACAAGCGAAACAGCTGATTGTGAATGATTGGGGCGATTTTTATGTTGGAAATCAATGGCCAGTCGATAAGTAAGACTTTAGTTGATACACTACAGCAACTTTAAAGATTATGGTTGTGCTTATGTTGGCATGAAATGCTAATAGTCCTTGAAGAGAAATTAAACGTTTGGTTAGATGTGCCCTACAGTGCACGCTGTGTCGTGGTTTAGACTCCGGACCCCCGGGCTGACAAAGTTTCACTTTTTCTGGAGGTCGGTGAACGCCTGCCAGACTTGTCTGGAAGGGTAAAAACTTGACTTGGTATCCCAATTCTTTACGTAAGTCACTAATTAGAGCAAAATGCATGGTGGAATGCTTGGGCTATTGATCAACGCCGTACGCTTTATCCTTTCGGCCTTAGTGCAGATTATGTTTTAGGCCAATAGTGAAAGCATTGAATCGTCCACTTAGAACTCCTCGAGGGCCAGAAGACCATTTCGTCGCGTTGTGGTACCATCACGGAAAACCGTGCATGGGTCGCGCATGGAATCATGCCGGCAAGATTGATGTTTCTTTTGTCGAGTAAGACAATATTGACAATTTTATAAGAAAAACAGAAAGGTGGACTTTTTTGGAACAGTTTTTCACCTAATAAATACTGTACCCATCGTTGTGTGTGACGTGAGCGTTTGTCTAGAAGAGACCATCGGAGGACTAGCGGTAGATCGTAGGCGTTCGCCAACTTGAATGGGTCACCCAAGGGCATTACTTGCCACGGATAAAGAAGCACATCCGTAGGTTCCGGCATTTTCTGCTATGTAGCTTCGTTTTTGCGCTATCTTCTGCAGTTACTAACATTACGATAACCTCAAAACCATTCAAACAACTAAATTTTAAAAAATTTAAAAATCGTACTATGCAAGGACCTCAGTGGTGCCGTGCGTAACACTTATGAGCCTCGAAAAGCGTAATTGCGGTTTGATCTAGCTTGGGGTCAAAGTTTTGCAAACATGTCAGCACTACTGTGGTTGAACATCATATAATAACTGCCATAAAAAATTGTAATGGGTAATAAATAAAAAGTTGACATTGTAAATTTATACGGTTTGGAACACTATGAAATATTTTTCTTCCTTCGCTTTAGCGCTGGCCGTGAGTTCACCGGTGATGTCGTGGGATCGATGCAGATGATCGTCGAATTGCCTCCCACTGCAGCCGGTTTCGAGTACTGTTGGCTACCGTATGAACAAGTTGGTATTCCATAGTGTGAACGAATAACCCACCATCATAAATAAAAAGTATAAAATAAGGTTAGCATACCTTTTGCAGGCCTCACAATATACTGACAAAGATTTTGCTCCCGTTCACATGAGTCACGTTGCACCGTGTGTCATACAAATAAATTCGCATGAAATACTTGGTAAGAGGATTTTTACCACGAACCACTCTTTTGAGTTTTTTTTTACCGCTTTAAATTGACCACATTTTTCTAAACATTTACCAGAAACATTTGCACGTTCCCTACTCTCGCTAGTGAACGAGTAATTTGAACGAGCATCGATAAAGACATTATGTGTTCACACGGCCTTCCACATGTTCATTTGTTCTTCCAACTTTGAAGTACAATAAAAGCAACGATTTATGGTGTCATGATCATTTTTGTAATTTCGCAGTCGGCAATTACACCAACCATATTCGTTTTACTGATCAAATCGTTCTTATAAAAGCAAACATTAGCCAAGAAGAACTAATGCATGGCAATTTTGATAAAGCCTATGGGAAGACTGGTTTTTGGCTAAATCTCACAAAAACGGTGTTCATGAGGAGCGCATTGGTTACGTGTGCCCTAATCACATCTTGGTCGGGAAATCAACACGATGAGTGACTTAGTTCAGGAGTTGAGTAGAAGGAAGCGAGCAGCTTGGGAGCTTTCAAGAGCATCGAGAATGTAGTGAAGGGAACAAAGGACACTCGACTCCGTGCCCACCTTTTCGACTCAACGGTGTTTCCTGCCTTAACTTATGCATCGGAAAAATGGTCGCATGTAAGCAGGATGAAAAATCACTCAGAGTTATTGAACGCACAGTCGAAAGGACGATGCTAGGATCATCCCGTTTCACACAAGTAAGAGAAGGAATCCGAAGCTCTCTATAAGCTAAACTGTCAAAGATAAGGTGGACCGGACACGTAATGCGTACGAATGACCACCGAAGGGCAAGAGTCGTAGTGACTGGGTTCCTGGGGCTGTCGAATAAATAACAGAAAGACCACCGGTTTACTTCTCAGAGTCCTTCTCAAAAACCCTAGAAAAGGATCTGATGCTCGACGAGTTCCCATAGAAAGCTGAATTTATTGGGGTGCCCTCCTTTACACACGGCAGGGTGAAATGAAAGATTTACTGACTCTTGCTCGTGTCGCTAGACGATGAGTAGGTCGAACGGTTATATAGGTGATAATCATTTTTCACTGTTCTTAGCAACAAAGTAACTTCACAAAGCTTATTGGGTTTTTCTGTGACACGCCTTCAGTGCTGGCTGAACGTACGGGAGAATGAACTCCCTCTGCTTGGAAAACGGTGCTGGAGAATGGACTCTACGTGCAGTGCCGCATCCAGCAGCACCACTCAGCTACGATGAGGCGATTAATCATTTTTACTAAAACTACTTCAAATTTTCTTTTGCTTACACAGTGACTAACGGGGGTCTATCAATGTATTTACTCAGTGTTTATTTTCGTACACGTGTCTAGTACGGACCAGTCTACATCGGAAGGATAGGTGACCTGGTTCGCAATGGTTGAGAGACGGACCAACGACTCTGTACATCCCATGGACATGTTTAAACACTGTCAAAATTGTATGACTGCAGGATCGGTAAATTTAAAACAAGAACGTGCTGAGGCCGCATTTGATGGTAGAGTGCTGACTTTGGACGGTCCGAAAATCCAGAAGCTTAAGGTATTTTTTTGGCGCTACGTTACTTCATTATGAGTTCGTAGTTTGCGTATATCTCCAGTCGTTAGATCGATCATCCAAATCACTTCATGAAGCTTCGGACATGCTTCATAATGAGGTCTGCATGAAACTTTTGATAAAAATATGTACATATTTTTTTTCGTAGTCATTTACTAAACCTTATCACGAACGTTGAGACAGACCGCAAGGCTTGTCGCTTGGATTGACGTTAGAAAGAAAGAGTACTACAACAGATTGACAAGTAGGCTTATTGCTCCAGATTTCAATTTACTTCACCATTAATGTTTATTTTTAAAGTACGAATAAATAGAAAATAAATACGGCAATAGATTGATAGTATGTAAATTTAATAATGCAAAAGTGCAAGAATAAAAACATGAATGCAATGGCTCACATATTTGTCAACGTGTTAAACTCTTGCTTATGTAATTATTTTGTTTTCTTTTAAACATATGGCAGTACAATGACTCTTTATGAAAAAGTGGAGGGATAAAGCGTTCGAAATTGACGAATCTCCTAGAAGAGATGCACTATGCATCCGACTCCATTCGTAGCATCCCAGAGGTAATTCAAAGCATACTTCACCTCCTTCGGGGTTCACTGATGTATCGAGTCAGTGCTATCGCATCAGTTTCTCATATTGGAGAGATGGAGGACTTTGTTTCACTAAGTTACAGGATCGAGCAAACGACCATGTGATTCCTAGCGTTAACTTTAACCACTGTGCTGCCATGTCTTTCTATGCATTACTGAATGTTATTTAGGTGCTATGCAGAAAAGATCGCGACGATACGGTCGTCATCTAGTGGGTGTTCTACAGAGTGAAATCTTGGAACGAAAAACCTTTAACGAAACGCTTTAATCATTCGCCTTCTCCATTCCTAACACTTTATGTCACCAAACCTGATAATCAACACTGTTCTCAACATGTCATCTTGTCCGTTTCATTCTCTACAACATTAAAAAAATATTGACTTGGTTTTTTTGATTTTCATAGTAATTTATCCTGAAAGATTAAAAGCAATTGATAAAGAACGATAAAGAGTGCACTTAGAATTGTGATCAAATCAAGATGTTTTATCAGAAATAACGCGTTCTTTCTTACGGGAGAAAAAAACCCAGGCATACCAGAATGAAGACGAAGGAGGCAATTCTGTCATTTTTCTTTACACGACCCATCTTTCACATCTACCATGCGGATCCCAGTATTTCTCGCATTCTATTCGTTTCCGGGCATCAATCATCTACGAAAGTTTTCTAAGCTTTTACGTGTGGCTTCGGCTCCTGTGTGGGGTTTCCCCTTTCATCATGAATCTTGTTGAGTGCTGGTCGAGTCGATTCTCTCTAGTGTCTCAGATAACAGGACGAGACGTTCCCACTTGGACTACACAGAGCAAACTATTTCGAGACGAGTCCGGTACCAGCTTCCTCACGCTATAGTAAATGAGAGGCTTCGTGAGCACGTCGCGGAGTCGAACTATCATTATCATCTTGGTGTCAATGGGATAATTCTGTCAAAAACTGTATTCTGACCACTGATATTTCATTGGTATTTGGACTGCTTCATTGCACTTAATTGGTCCGTTGATGAATAGTCACAGGAGTCGTCGCTGCGAAAATTGCTGCCGTGGTGGAAGAAACCCGATCGTAGGTGACATCCTTTTAATCCAAAAGAATCGGCGGTGAACAACATGAGGATATCATGTCATGATATCATGAGGACAAGAGAAAGCAGATCCTTACGCCGAACCAATTCACGATTCCATGCACCTCTGTGAACGCAAGAAAAGCTGGAAGAAAGAATAAAGACTATTCACGACGGTGGTCTGATTTAATCTATGGTTGATATGATTATGACTATAGATGGTGACAAAGGCAATACATGCGCGTTGTGAATTGGAAGGCTCGTCCGAAAACGGTTTTTTGTCAAATATTAAGCGTGGAAAATTTTTTTACGGGTCGGGCCTAATACGGCATCTGTTTTATATAACCTTTACATTAAGTGCAAGAAGCCCACTAAAGAAACTTCTCACGAAATAATGAGCACTGGCAAAAAACGTGCATTGAAACTAATGCATGAGGCTCATTTGTGCGCAGTATTGGGGTATCATTGCAGTTGACGAATCATCGTGATGTCCAGTGATAAATCGAATAATTTCTCTCATTTCGGAGTAATAATAAATTTAAAACCTTACTGGGGAACCTAAAATTCACTATTTTGACTTATTATTTACTGCCTACTCTTTTCAACGGCAAGGTATATATTGCGAAATATAACTTTAATGATGCTGAGATTTTTGGTAAACACCGGACCGCAGGTGTTTACGATGGGAACGAGCGCGCTATTGCCCTTTCCGGTGAGTAAAGCGTTCACCACCACACCATGTGGGTCCTTCGATTCGCCTGTCTCTCAGCTAGTTCGATCGATCTTTTGCCAACAGCAATCACCTGTTAGCAGGATTGATCTGGGGAGCCCAATTCGGCAACGAATCCAGTTAAGCTGAGGCTGTAGTTATAATCACAATTTTAACTTATTATTTACTGCCCACTCCATATAACGGCAGGGTATATTGCGAAATATAACTTCAAAGACCCGTATGGTGTGGTAGTGAACGCGTTACTCCCCGGTAAGGACAATGGCGCGTTCGTTCCCCACCGCATACACCTGCGGTCCGGAGTTTTGCAAATACCTCAACCTCATTGAAGCTAAAAGTTCCTTTTTTAATGTAGCAAGGATGAATGTAGATATTATCCTAGCAGTGATTTCAAACTGTGTGATACCGGTTTTTCGTATAAAAAATCGTCGCGTAAAGATTGAGACGTAGTAGGTTATAAACAAACCTTCTCTTGTGTACTTTAGTAGAAGAAAAATATTTATTGATCGAAAGCGAGGTTAAAGCGATCCGGAAAGTACCATTAAACACTAAAAAGCACCCTATTTCTTTCCAGACAGTGCAAAGGAAAATAAAACAAGGAAAGTCGATGAAATAAATAATACAACTTTATGTACATACGGCATCTAAAACGCCGTAATAATACGCTTATTGAAAAAACAGACAAAAATCACTTTAGGGAAATCGTCTGTGACTTTGAACACTAAAAAGGATCTATAAGTTTTCGGTGTATCTAGGTGTTAAATTTTCTTTACTGAAATTGTAACCACACAGGGTGCATCAGACTGATCATTCCACTTCTCCTTTCGATTAAGCACTTTTGAATTTCACACCTAGTAGGGCTTAAAAATTAAGTTTCCTAGATAATCACCTTGCAATGAGCGTCTGGAAGTCCTGGATATCCATTACAGTAAACTACCAGCGGCTACCGTTTACTAGTTTTCTATCTTTCACTCACATTCGCTAAGATATTCGATATCGCGACGGCCGAACTCCGTATGTTGAGACTACTCTACACGATAATTCGGAAGGTAAAATTGTGGACCTGGCACAAGAAATGATGGATGCAGTCACTGGGATGATACGACCATTATTTCCAGAACTTTTCTAAATCTTTTCCACAGTAACTGTAGGTGTTCAGTAATTGTTCAAATCGGTGGAACGTTTATATTCAAAGCTATTTCTAGTGACAGTTTGTGGTCGTTCATTTCGAACCACATCCCTATTACTTTTCTAGTCACATAGTATTTAATGTATTCTACTGACATACAGCATGACCCTAAAGAATACTAGAAACGCAATCGTGAGATCATTAGCAAATCGGCAATCGCTGCGTTGTAGTGGCGTACGTGGTGTGCGAACGAACACTAACCGGAATCGCCGGCTGTGGAATTCGTGGCACAGCCGGCTGATAGCCGTGCTTATCTGTCACCGGTGACCTGTAAAAGGAAATCCGATAAATCCATATCCTACATAGAAAAATCGATCGTCTTGTTTGGTCACTAGAGAATTCGGATTTTGAGTTGTTGAATCAGGAGAAGGATAGGTAACAGCCATAAAAAAGAATTACGGTAGCTTGACACTGTAGAGTACAACAGAGAAGTGACGACGACAAGAACAACAAAGTGCTAGCGACGTCAAGATGAACCTAATGAAAATCATGGTCATGATGTAAATCGGAAGCACGTTGGAGAAAAAGAGCTTTGTTAATGTGAAAAATATTAACAGCCACCCTTAAGTAATATCGCGATGATTTAGGATTTTAAAGTGCCAATTACCTAACAACGGAATGATGACTGTAGAAACATTACCATGAAATTAACTAAGAGATATTTCACTATTTTTAACTATAATACTATTTCTATCTATTCACGTACCTTATGGCACGACAGAGATTAACGATAATATGCAGCAAACAAGCCGATGCTGCTAGTACTCCTAGAATCGGATCGATAAGTATCTTTAATGCTGAGACAATATTCCAGCTTCGCATCCAATGCATTGACGGCTGCCAAGCGTCATTGACAAATGAGAGCCTGAATATCTTTAGTATAACAAAGTAACATAAATTGTAAGATTTATTAGAAATAGATTCAAAAATCAAGCATAATACCTTTCGACTCCGGGAATCAATAATTTATATAAATCCATCCTATAGAAGTAATGTTCGATGATGAATATAAGGAAGTGGTTAGAGATGCTTTACAACAGGAACGAGTGTTGGATTGATCCCGGACCACATGTTTACCAAGCCCTAATAGCGCCAGGGTTCCACATTGGCTACCAGATTTGTTTTAGAGAAGAGAGAAACACTTGCTTCATTCATCGATAGACCAGCGCAAGCCAATGTATAGGCCAAATGTGGATTCGATTAGTCTCCCATGATACGAATGGGATCGAATGCATAGTACATCCGTAGGGATTGTTCAACGACGGATGCCTTATTTTTTATATGTGATGGTGAATTTTTTCATTTTTGTGCGACCTATCTTCTCGTCTACTATGCGGATCCCAGCACTTCTCACATTCGATTCGTTTCTTCGCATCCATCATTCACACAATCGTCTTCCAACTTTTTACGTGTGGGTTCGGCTGCTGCTTGAGGATTTCTATTTCGCCTTGAACTTGAATGTCCTAGAATGCTGGATGGCGATTCTACCTAGAGTCCAGAGATAACCAAGCTAGGGGGTTCCCAAATGACTTCCAGAGAGTGAATTTTTCCCGCAGAGGTCTGTCACCAATTTCTTGACCCTGTAGGGATGAGAGGCTTGGTGAGCCTAGGCGGTAATGGTGAATACTGAGAGTAAATGTCCATCTTGTATAGAAGCACATAAAAGTTCAGATCAAAGATAATTGCTAGACGACTGATGTTGAATAGCGCTAGCACATATATAATGCTGAGATATTTGCAAAACTCCGAACCGAAGGTGTATGCGGTGGGGAACGAACGCGCGCTATTGTCCTTCCCGGGGAGTAGCGCAATTCACCACCACACCATCCGGGTCCTTCGTTTTGCCTGTCTCAGCTAGTTATCAGCTAGCTAGGAAAAAGGCAGTAAATAAAAGGGTTAAGATTGCGATTATAACTAAGCCTCAGCTTAACTGGGTTCAATGGGCTCCCCAGATCAATCCCGTTGACGGGTGATTGCTGATAGCAAAAGATCAATAGAACTAGCTGAGAGACAGGCAAAACGAAGAACCCGGATGGTGTGGTGGTGAAGTGCACTACTCCCCGGTAAGGACAATAGCGCGCGTTCGTTCCCCACCGCATACACCTGTGGTCCGGAGTTTTGCAAATATCTCAGCATTATATACGAGTTATATTTCGCAACATACCCTGCCATTAAAAAGGAAAAAGGCAGTAAATAAAAGGATTAAGAGCGCTAGTACAGTTTTATCCAACTTCACAACCACAATTTGCAAAGTAAGTAATAAACTTACATGTAAAATAGGGCAGCCGCCGGATAAAGAGCACCTTCTAGACCGGCTCCGTATGTTACTTGTGGTGATGTGAGCAACCCCCGAAATCCCACCAATAACGGAATACAGACAGCGATCACAAATACTAAGTCACGAAACAGGTTGAATACACCGTCCAGAATCTGTAACAATTCGACTTCACAATGATATCATAACGTAATTAACTGACGAGGTGGCTAATGTTGTCGTTCATGACAGTGTATTACATGCACAGCTCGTTTAGAAGAGAAATGTCTCAAAACTAATACAAATTCTTTAAGAAGAGCTGAGAAAACCGCTATCTATTATGCCCAGAAAAAAAGCAGATAAAAAAAGGGATAGTAGTACTTTCGAAGAAGCCGATTTAATCGGATCGGGAAAAAAATTATGCACTCAGTTCGCCAGTTAGAGTAACACACCTTGCTAGCGGCACCGACGACACAAATCCCACTCAGAGGATCGGCGCCCGTACTTCGTGCCATGAGCGCGAGAAGTACTAGCCCTAGCGGCGATGCCCATGCGATCACTTGGATTTGAACGCGATATTTTTCCTAAAGTACTTATTTAAATATTCGCTAAGCGCACCTGATGAGACTGATGATAAAAGCGCTTTCAGCGGAGACTATTAGACAGCTCCAAAGCTCAAAACGAATAATCAGCGGAGTTTCTACCAGTTATTAACGGAATGTGCATAAAGTATAAAAAGAATCTAGCAAGCTTCAACTGACTACATTTTTAAATTTTGTCACTTGAGTACACCTAAAGGATTATCACCTTTTTGGACAACAACTGAAGCTACTGACCAAATTTCCGGAACGAGTTGTTTGTTGATTCCATGTACAACATAGTACCAACCACCATATGCGCCCAGCACAACCGAAGTAGTATAATAGTGTGGAAACGCAAGCACAAGGAGTATGTGGTAAGCCACCGACGACGAACACCAAGTGCGACGAGTAATCGGTGCAGGAGATCTGAAATTAGATAAAACAAGGGTTTTTCCTTAGAAAAGCCGCATTAGTCACAGACCTCTTGCTTTTGCTGAGAACAAAAACAGAAATTGGAGTATGTTCCATAAATCGCGCACCACACAATTTTATATTAGTCGATGTATGGTTAGAAAAAAACAGGTGATGAACAATTAGCCATTCTTGATGGAAAAACCTTCGATAAATCTTATGATTAGTAAAAAAAAAAGAAGCACCTGTTCACGGTAAAGAAGACTGAACAGGTACACGATTGAGCTCAGGGCAAATGACAACGACGTCCAAAGAAGGCTGGTTTCGGGCAAAGCGGTTAAGCAGTGTCGACTAAAAAGTATTGAGAGAATCTTCCCAGGATTTCAGGTCAGTTTATGTAAAATTTCATTCCAGGACATAGAAAAGCATCACTAAGGATAGTCACTTTATTCACAAATTTCAACTCTCTGTGAAAACATTCGGTTTGAAAATCGGCTCAGAAGCGCTTCTATTTCAAAGATCACCACTCATGATCAGGACTATTCGAAACTTACCGCATCACAAACGTGAGCACACAAATAGCGGTCATCACAATGCTGATAGTTGACAGCACGAAAAGCGCCGTTGATGCAGATTCACGATCAGCCTGTAACAACACCATAGTAGGTACAGTACAGTCGATCCCACACATACTTTTCACATGTTTCGTTACAAAACCTACTTGTTTGATGCCTTGTCCAGCAGCGCAGATCGGAATGCACCGTCCACTTCGATTCACGTAGATGTGTTCCGGTGGGCATTCTTCTTTATCGTGTTCCTCTGGTGTCCTTGCAATCACTCCCTCTTCATTCGGTCCACGCATGCACATATCCTCATTATTGTTTTCTATAATAAAATCCTACATTCACCTTATAGTTCCAGCCTACATCGTTTGTCCACAGAAACAACAAACAAATAGAATGATGACTTTTTTGTCTAAAGAAGTGACATCGCCTGACGATTCAAAAGATTTTCATTCTTTTTGCAAGAAGCGCCCTGCAGTTCGGAGTTAGAACTCATAATCCATTTTATCTAGCTACGCCTTAAATTTTCAACATAACCCCACACGGCGAAAATTCATGCTTCTTACTTTGCATCTTCTTCATATTCGATCTCCTTTCTCACCCACTCACTCTAATAGTTAAACTTTCTGGCCACTCAAAGAATAGTGTTGGTTAATTAAATACCAGCATTAAATACACATATCTCAGATCATAGCAAGTTGAATGCCAGAAAAAAAGCCATAAAAGAGTAAAAAGCAGGTACACTAATTCAATGCATGTGACAAGATCAATCAATGCTTAGACAATGAACAGATCCCAAGTGAGCATGTCTGTACGTTCGTGGATAAAGTAACAGTTGACCAATGTGGATCTCAAGAATCCATTCAAATGGTGCTCTAATCATTAAAGTAGTGCTTTAATCACACTCACCTAAAATAAACTTGTTGCAGTCGATCTGAGCAGGCCACGAGAAACCGAAATCCTTTAGAAGCGGGAGACATTTGTCACGCACGGATTCACAAAGTGGACGACATGGTCCAATTGGTTGTAGAATCTGACGACGATATCATTATGATGATAAATAAAACCCATTAATGAAATGATAATGTTGCAAAGAAAACATTAAAAAGAAACGATGACACATGACAATTGCAAAAAATCGATATCCAGGATTCACATTGGTAATCGATTAAGTGAAAAAGCCTTTCCTTAGAAAAAATGACTGAGACATTTTACGGGGCCCGAAAAAAAGTGAAAGTTCTATGCTCCCAGTGGTTGGTAGGAATTCATTCAGAAAAACTCAAGCATTCAAACTGTACGGAAAAACCCTACTATGAATTTTTTTTGTTGAGCAAATGAAGAAAAAACTAGAAAGTAGCCAAAATATTGCCAAAAGAAAAAAAAACACAAATTTGTATTCCATGCCAAACTTTCTGGAACACTGGTTTTGTATCTAACGATGAAATGGATGTAATTTCAACCGGTCACTCTCATTAATTTAGTTTTGAAATAATCTGTAATGATCATCTTTTAGTGATGAGGTATACGGTATCTACGGCATAGAAACCTATTACTTACTTTTTCGTTGCACATAGGAAAATAGACGGAGCAGAGAAAAAATCGTAACTGTTCGCTGCATTGACTGTTAATAAGTGGCTGAAACGATGCCAACGTATCTTGAGCATCACCAGCGGATTCATCGCCAGCCAGGTTCGGAAATCTGTAACGTATTCATACAGAACCGCGAGTGCTTCGTACTAAAACGAGGTGATAACTAGGTGGTTAAGGTTGGTGGAGGTTATCTCTCAAATCGGAGCTTTTTTATCATCAATGAAACAAAGATCTGTGAAGAAAAAGTACCCCAGGAATAACACAAAACATTTTGCTTCACAACTTCAGCTTCCTTACAGCTAACCCATTGAAGACGGGTTTGCCAAAGAGAACAAACAGAAGATATTCTGACTCAGCTTTCACCTTTTTAGAGCTAACTGGTTGAAAGAGTTAAAGTTAGCGTAGGACTAAAACGGTTCAAACTGGGATATTCTTCAGTTAAGTGAATAAATAGTCGTAAAACTTTCAAACATTCGACCAGTGAGATGAGATAGCAAGTGTTCGATCGCAGCGCGTTCCATATAGGCAGCACCTCTTTGTCGTAAAAAAAATCGAATGGGCCCCTGATTCAGCACTGTGTGTGTGGTCTGACTGAATAGTCGATTGTGATTCCGCCACGGCTGTTTCGTCGAGTCTATTGTATACGTGGTTTTTGATTGATAGCTAGCACCATACGCGCTCGTTCAACACACAAAGAGACGTCATTAATTCTGGCCTGAGTTGCGATTTTGACTAGCCAGTCAAGTCATCCTATGAAGAAAGATGAGCCGTCTTCAGTCGGTTGTTTGCACTCGATAATCGAAGCATAATGTCCTATTTGGGAAAAACGAGTGCAGCTGCAGACAAACGGCATTCATTTAATCACAATGGACACTAACAGTCAAGTTGTAGGTAGGACACTCCAAATGACGCTGATTAGGTGTATGCATGTATATGTGTGTGCACATGTGTAGCACAAACCACTGCGAATAATTATATGTGGCATCTTTGTACGTGTGTATGTGTGTATCTGTTCGTCAGTGTATGTATATATAAGCACATGTGCATGCGTATATCCGTGCCTATGTGTGCATGTGGCATATATATATGTATATATATACACATATATACACGCCAATATATATGTACACTTCTGCCGTATATGTATATATGTATATATACAATTTAAAATTGGAAACCTTCACTTAAATTCACTTCATATGGTCGATATCGTCCGACTGATGTTGTTACGCCAGAGATGTGAGAGCTAAACACAGGCAACAGATGTCCACTCTTTCTATTTTAGCAGTTTAACAAAATTTCTGCGCAAAGCCTTACTAGATGGTTTATAGAGGTCAAAAGTGTTACAGACGGCTACTGCGTGATTTCAGTACTGAACTCGGCAACTTATTCCCTTTATCTGCTGCTGCCATCGCGATGATCGTTAATAACTTTTTAAGAATAGTTAACCAATCGTGGCTGAAAAAATCGAAAAGGCTCGACTTAGTGGAATAATTTGAGTCACAACACGTCTTCCAAACCACCTTTCCTGCCAGAAAAGTCAGCTTCTGTTGCCCTTGTTTAGAAGTGTCTTACAACATTTCAGTCCACTTGGTCTACGTACTCATGGCTGATGAAAAGACAGTATGCCAATTTTGACTACTTGCAAAAACCTACGACGACCTCATTTGTACGCAGTGTTAGTTGCACTCAGTTAAAATGTATTTGTAAGCCATTTAAGCCAACACATCACTCATCGATCTTGTTATCCACTGAAACAAGTGCTTCTACAGGAAGGAAAGAAAAAACTAATTAAATTCCTAGACATTGGTAAAAAAACTTATTCAATTCAACATCTTCTCATTATATTTTGGCTACATTCCAAGAAACTCATTGCATGGATAGTGTTGCTGACAAAGTTAAACTCTATATTCTATGCGAACTGAGTGGAAATTTGGGGATATCACACTAAATCCAGCTAGGATTACACATTTGAGCTACTAAGAACTTAATCTTAAAGTATCAAGAACTAAATTCTTTTCTATTCGATTCTTTCGAACTATTCTAATTCTTTTTATTTCATTTTGTATGACCCGTCTTCACGTCTACTGTGTGGATCCCAGCACTCCTCACATTCAGTTCGCTTCTCCGCATCCATCGTCCACGACAGCCTTTCAAGTTTTTACGTGTGGCTTCGGTTAATGCTTGAGGATTTTTATTTCATCTTGAATGTTGTGGAATGCTGGTTGAGCAATTTTGCCTGGAGTCCTGAGATAGTTGGATTGGAGCGTTCTCAATTGGACTGCAGAGAGTGATTTTTCCCAGACAAGTCCGGTACCAATTCCCCGATACTGGGAGGATCAGAGGCTTGGTTGGCCCGGAGCGGAATCGAACAAGCACTATGCTCGTGATAACGGATATCACTGCCACTGTGCTGCCTGCCCCATATTAAGAACTAAAATAGTTAATAGTTCCCAAGATCGACTTTCTCTTAACCTCGGCATTGGAATATGAATGTCGTTTTCTTGCTCAGCAATCGCGAGGTTTTTAAACAGCATACATTTACTTCCATAAAAACACAATACAATACAACGCTAGCTGACGTTTCGGCAGTATCGCCTTCTTCAGAGCCTGGAAGGGTATACTGATTTACAATCTACTAAGCCAAACGCTTCAATAACACTTACAAAAAGACGAAGAACTCTCCGGCAATTACACAATCAACAACTTCTCGAAAAACCCACCGCTTTTTTCGTGACTTCCAATGAGGAAGTTTAGAACAGCTGATTATAGTCGCATGTAGTTGACGACTGCACCATCCCACATCAAAAATCGATGCGAACGTACGAGATCAGGTCGCGTATGATCTCCGGGCATTCATCCCTGCTATTCATTGTAGGGCTTTTGGCATTGATCCAAAAAGCCTCAAGGAGTTTTCGCGCTGGTGTTTTGGACTCCTGTGCAAGGATATTGACTTTCACTTCAAAATCGTCTCCGCTATGCTTTTGTATTCTATGCGTGCCTAGTGGGGTGCTTCGTCTTAGTTTTCGTTTGCCATCTAGGTGTTCTTTTATACGGATACACAAAGGTCTGCCCGTTTCGCCAATATATTCATCTCCGCAATTGTTACACGAGATCAGGTATATCGTACCTGAACTCATGCAATCACCGTCCCTGCCGTAAGGGCAAATTACGCAATTTGTTGTTTCACACAGACGGTCATACAGGCGGTTGCGAACTAATTGGCGACGTAGAGTAGTCGGTGGTATTTCAACTATCGCTACCGATTCCTCTAGATCTGCCCTTCTTAAGCATCGTTTTATAGCTGCGCTTACTTCATCGCTTATAAAAGGCAACATAAACGGGATTTTGTTCTGGCCAAGCGTTTCGCGTGGGCGCGTCGTTCTCCTTGTAAACTTATCTCGTGGGGTTACTATTTCGTAGCCATTGGAGGTGGCTATTTGCCGAGCCAAAATGTTAAAATAGTTAACTAACAGGAAAAGTCGTCAACGCAAAAAATTTCGACAACGAATTGGTCTCAGTAGTTTCAATACAATGAGTGTACAACAAAGAGGACAGGAGGTTTTTCTATTCATTTCATCAGGAATTTCGTTTTTTCTAACAGACTCTAACTATCAAAGGCTGTCACCTACCGTAACCTGCCTTATACGGTAGTCCGCAGTTGTTTCGATGTGTTAATTAGTACGTATCAAGCAATGAACGAACGACAAGAACGCAGTTAAATGTGGTCATTAACACGACGACATTACGAATTACACGTCCGACCACGCCAAGGACTACGGTATCTTCCAGTGTGTGGCCTTTTCTCATCGTTCACTCTCCGCTATGCTGCCGCCGACTGAGCAGTGAAGAAACGTTCGGGTTTTTCGTGCGCGTTCTCTAAACACTCAGTTTCTTCGTTCGCAAAGCGAGCGAACAAATTTTCGAGTACGACGTCTACTATTGGAAATAATTAGTAATGGACGCCACGCAGATGATAATTAATTATCACCTGCTACACTAATAATATCGGCAGGGCTTATTGAGACACCGTTTACGTCATTATTATCGACCACTTAACATGACAAATGATCATCAGGAATTCTGTGCAGGACCTTGACGATGTCACTAATCGATAACTGAGATTTTCGCTGTGGCTGGTCGCTCATATATCACCCGGTGGCGGGACGGGCCATCCTCGCTCGACGCTGTATCGTCGTCGTCGTCGTATCATAATTAATCACCCTCTCCTCCTTCCCACCACCACAACACTCGAAAACCTTTGCTGCACACGAACATGCAAACTGGTCACTCATAATATCAGAAGCAACCCAGAAAAAAAGTGAATGCAAAGGCTGCACGCTTTTACATCGGCAAAGAACGCCACAATGATGGCACGGTTGGCTTACATGGCGCATAGAGTTGTTTTGAAATCGGCAAACATTTGATATTCAATTAACTGGATATAGATGTCTTCAAAGGGTAAATGTAAGTACGGCAGGATATTATTAACACCATGCGAATGCCGCATAGTTGTGCACTGGGGTGGAGTTGGTAGTTCATCATTGACAATAATGACATGTTATGGTGCGAAGAATTCCCTAAATAAATAGCATGCTTTGGAGTAAATAGCGTTAAAGATTGATAGTTAAGGTGACACTCTGTATATTCGATATTCGAAAAGCCTTTTATTGCTGCCCAAGGGATATAGACTTAGTTCTGAATTGAAACAATGGGAGGGTGTTCATCTCAAATATAGAGAGAAGCTAAATATAGAGCTTAGGCAATGATGCTAATGATAATACGAAATCTCCACTGCATCATGGTTGATTTCGTAGACAGAAATTCCTTACTGAGAAAAATAGCTATACTTCCAACGAGAACTAAGCCAACTCTGGCAACAACTAGTCAATAGCCGAGTAAATGACTAACCATCAAAAAATATCCATTAGTTTATTTCATATACCAGAGTTTCTGACTGAGTTCCGCCCACGTGAAGGCCGCCTTTATATTGGCATTTATTTTCAATACTACTAGCGCGGAAATATTCATGGATGCCTCACCGAGCCGTGCCATAACATAGGCTCGTTCTGAGATAGTTTGGTGTCGAAACTGCACTCAATTTGGAAAGTCCTGCTTTAAAATGAACTCAACAGTGTGTATCAGGGTTGGATGATCCAGGAATGTACAACCAACACTCGTTCCAACACCTTTAGTACACGGTGAATTCATGTCCAGTGCTTTGTTGAATTTATAAATAACACACGAATGTGACGGCGCATTCCAATGAAATTGATCGACGTTAGAAACATCCTCCTTTGTCTATTATAACCACAATTCCATCTTCTATAGTTACCAGATATATTAACCCAGACAAAATCTGTTCAACAAAGGAACAAAACAAAGAAAGTGGAAAAAGAAAGATAGACGGAGAGAAAGCGTATATTGCGATGATGTCGTTGAACCCACGAATGTGTGACTGATCCAAGCAACGGAATCGATCATTATCCAGTCATCATAATTTCATAGGCGCTTATCCGCATGGCGATAATTTATTACAGCTCATCATCTAACACATCGACGAATCGCGATCACATAAAAATCACATCGAATGGTTAGGAGTTGCACTTATTAACGGCGATCGAAATTAGGCTAGAACATATACCATCGTCGTGCCTTCCAAACTGGTACTGATTCTAGTCGACATCGATGTTAACCTCTTGTGATATTTCTGTTCAAGAGAACTATTTTTCAGTAGCTACAGACGATGAGGTTCTGCAAACGGAGAACTGATTCCGTCCAGAAAATACGGTAGGCACAGTTTATTTCGATACCGCCACATGTGAACCACGATAAGTTTGGCGGAAAAGACAACTTTTGCATTTGAAACTTGATCTATCAACGTGAATGCAAATAACACTGATGAAGCAGCTGTGGACCATTCACTCGAATCAGTCGGTTCCGAAGGAGACGAAGAGATTGAAAGGTTAGCCGAATAAAACTTCTACAAAAGTCTTCTGTAAGCTAAGCAATCTGAAGGAGCACATTGATTATTCACGCCGAGATCGAATGATGGTCGCTTTTTAAAAAGTAATTATCGTTACGTGCTAGCTGATATAAAACCGACTACTGTAGGAAAGACTGTCTTCACGGATACTTATCATTATCGGTGAACAGTCAAAAACAATCGCCCTTTATAGTAGGTTATAGTTATAGGAACAGGCTCTTCTGAGTGAATACTAGGAATACTAGGAAGGTACTCACTGGAATTCGACTCCAGAAGATTCGACTAGGTACGAGGATTTATCGGCTCTGAAGAAGACGAAGACGTCGGGACGTTCAGTAGAGTAAAACTTCTATGAAAACCTCGTGTATTTTGACAATCTAAAGAAGTATACTGATGAAGTGGTTTTTTAACGCCTCAACAGGATTTTGCTATGTGTCCACGTACAGTGATGCTGAACAGTGATGGGGACGGTCATGAATTTTGATAAGGCCTTATAACCGTTGCGTAATAGGCGTCACTTATTTCGATCATTTCTATAATATCTGTCACATATTCGAAATTGGAGGTTTTCATAGAATGAAATGACCCTTCAGAAAATGTGTCAACTAGCTTTCACAGTCCGGTTCTTACATCATCTCCACATTCATCGAGTAGTTATGAGTCGAACCGATCAATAAGCAGAGAATACCTTATCTCACAGTCTTAATAACGTGTCAAATCCATGAATACCACTTAATCTGAAATTTGACCACTCATTGCCCCATTTTCAACATAAAGCCATTGACTCTTACTATGATACCTCTACAAATTCCCCTATCTGCTTTTCACTTCCACAGACCTCCCTCATATGAAGAATATTAAGCTGACTAATCGCCAGACAACATGTCACGAATGGATAAATGGTTAAATTTAGGCAAGAAAAAAACAATCCGCCCTGAAGTGCAGGTGGATTCAAGAGACAGGCTCCATCTGTTTGTTGTCCCGAATTGACTCACACGTTGCTTCCGAAAGCCTCACAGAAGAGGCCAGCAAGTTGTCAGTGTGTACCCTCGCTAAAAACAAAATTAATAGAGTACCCCATGCGAAAAATATTTTGCACTTTGTGTTATTCGAACGAGCAACGAAAGTTCAATAAGCATCCCTGGCGCGCGACTCGAAAAAGAGACTTCACTGACGTTCGCTTGAATTGCTTTATGATGAATTCGCTGATTATCATATGAAATGATACGGATAGTTTTTGAATTGCTGCCGTACTTTCACAGCAAAGCAATCAGCTGGCTCCATCTTGATCCGAAGTTTTTTCTTATCAGTAATGTCCCTGGTGTGCCTCTGCTTCGCCAACTGCCTACACTGATAATATGAACGGAATCGCTTATCGATAACACATTATGCAAATGACGACTCATCCTGCCAAATAAACACAACATGGTCCACACTCAGCCATATGTGATTTTTATCATACTTGGCCCTATCGCATCGAATCAACAGGAAAAGGAATTGTGTGATTGTCTAGGTTCGAAATTCTTTCTGTAGGCATACAAATCATGGCTATAGAAACCGAAACTAGAAATATTAGATATTGGCTTGCTCCTTATTAAATGATGGTTCGAATTTCACTGATCGGGATCTTAATGAAAACATTGTACTAAATGAACTAAATGGCCATTTTTCTTCCATGCTCATTCGAAACATACACTTAAATTCTTTCAAACCTCATCTCTGGCTAATGTGTTCTCATGAATGAAGCCGTATTTAAAAACCGAATGCATCAGAAAGCAGTATACAGTATTGCTATTGATTATTCCAGCTCACCGATTAGTTAAATGTTTCCTTCACGCTCATTGGAAACAAACTACTTAGACTTTCTGTTCCTTCATCTTTGGCACGGTGAAGATTCTATTCACCTGGCTAATCGGCAACAGCAGCAAAGAAGCAGAAGAGTAGCGATTAATATTAAGCATAGAGACCCCACCAGATTGAGCGCTGCGATAAAATAATGCAAAGTTAGAATACTTCTACAAGCTAATGAAAACACATGGAGTCCACTAGACCCCAAAAGGAAATCCAAATTAGGTTCTTTTGAAAATAGGGAGACGGCGAAAAACTACAAATCAGGCATTATGTTCCTTTGTTTCGCCTTTTTTGAATCAATGGAGAATTCACGGTAAATGTAAATATAACTACAAACTTAATGTTTTGATTGGTTTTATAGCTATTTATTAAAGTCAAGTTCATTTAGATACAAGTGTAATTAGAGATAGATAGAGAAGACCAATAGAACAGTGGGAAGCATGGTATTCACTAAGAGCAAAGCGACGTTTCTTTCCTGTTTTGGGCTCATCAAACCTTTCATCCATAAGGGTATCGTGAAATTCGTACCAGACTTGTCTGAGACCACTTGGCTGCATCCAATCCAAAAAAGGATACCGCATACCTGTGGGGAGATCTAGAAGCGAGCTAGCGCATCTATCCCGGTGTTCACAGAACAATCACAATGAAGAACAAAAGTCCTTGAACACCAGCCAAACTCACAAATCCGAAGAATTTCGCGAATACTGGATGCGAGAAAACGAATCGAATGCAAGAAGTGCTAGGATACTCACAAGATCCGATGTTGGATTTTATAAAATTAAAAATTCTACAAGTACTTATAAGCTTACTGCTGTATGTCAATCGCCGAATGCCTTTTTGCAAAAACTTCATGGTTTTCGAACCACGACGCTGACTGTGTTTGGCTAGTGTTTACAAGCGGACATCGTTTATATTGTGTTACTCTCCTCTGTGCCCACAGTGGTGTCGTTAATGACTCAAAATATACGATGCAAGTAACTATAGTCTAAATTTCAACAGATGGCCATCGTTATTTTTCAACAGCCATTTAAACTAATAAATACTACTGCGTCCATAAAGGCTCATGTGGCACAGCGGTCGGAGGCGCCCTGCAACACACAGCTGGAATCGTTCCCCGCGCTCATGGCCCACCAAGCCCTCCATCCTTTTGGGGTCGGCAAATTGTTACCAAACTTATCTGGGAGGATAGCAGTACTGGCTCGATACATCAGTAGGCCACCGCGAATCATTGTAAAGGCCAGATATGCATTCAATCACCTCCACGCAATGCTTAATAAAGTTGAATGCATGGCGCATCCCTAAGGGATTGATCAACGCCGAGACCTTTGTCCTTTTTTATTTACTGCTTCTATTGGTTGAAATTGAGCTGAAGAAACTTTACGCTTGTTGTTCTTATAAAAAAACCCCTACGATAGAGCTCTGTACGACTAAACTGACGTTCCCATAGCTCTCTGTAAAAGGACGAAATCAGGAATGACATGGAATTTTCTCCAAAGACGCTGACAAAAACAACGAAATTGGCGTTAACAGAATGTGAGCTAGTCGATTTCGGTTGGTTAAAGTCTAATGCGAATTTCTAACACCAAAAAAGAATGCTAGCCTATAAGAACCTAAATCGGTTTGTATTGAACGCAGTTCACAGACTACGTGAAACATTGAGAAATGCCCTGGATTTTGCATTGATAACAGTTCCTACTTCTAAATTATCACTACTTACGACATAGTTTTCTCGAGCCATTGGCTCACACCCAGCACTTAACCACTTTACATTCATATATGTGATTTAGTATAACTGACACATCCAGACACATATCCAGGCACACAAATATACACACACATACACACAACATACATGTATAGATGCACATACACACACATTGATCATTATGGCGTATGGGGAATGACAGTTGTTGTGAACCACGGTACATTTTGCACTTTTATGGTACCGATAGACCTCTCAATGTCCTTATCATTCACACTAGCTGCACTATGATCCACAAAACCGCTAGTAACCAGCCAGTTGACTTAACTGAACATGTTCGTTTTGAATGGAAATAATTAACTAGGAACTCTAGGACTAAATATAATCCCTTAGGGTCAATTTAAAAAATTTCTGATAAGACATAATAATTCGGTGAAAAAGAGTCAAGGATAAAGACCAACATTTCTTTCGCGCTGCCTTATCTGCCATATTTTTCCTAGAAAGCCTCAGTAAGAGAAATTTGGTTAGGACACTAAAGATTCGAAATTTGTCTAACGAGTGCCGATACACCCAGAATTTTTCTATGGTTTTTACGACGTTATAGACCTTAGAGCAACAAATAAATCTTGATCATGCTTATCTCCCCAACAGATATGTCTTCTAAAAAAGTCCTAGCCAAGCTATCGACAACCACTCCATAAAACACGCCGTATGCAATCGATACGTATCATTTGCACTAGATGACAAGTCCCATGAAGCAATCGCCTCGAACAATTTTCTCGTACTGGTAAACAGACAGTCTTGATCATGCGCTTTCTACGAAACCTTTCTGCAAACGATAACCCAGATCAAATGCAAAACTCTCGACAGTATACGAAAAGGAGCAAAGAAAAAACGCAGCGATTCATAAGAAAAACGACCATCCAATAAGGTCATCTCACACGTAGACGTCCTGCTCACACGTTTCACACTTTTCACGTTCTATTCGCTCTATTTTTTTTCCTTTTGCCTATATAGATTTACTAGCGATAGAGCGGACTGCTGGTCATCTATCAAAACAGCCACACTCTATCATCACCTATACCACAGATTTCTATCACCTTTGTCATAAGAACAAAAGAAAATCGTTCGAATTTATCGTTCTACTTAATTCTCTAAACCATCTACATCACCTCCAGGCAACGTATACGATTAAAGCAATAACAAGCTGATAACTGATAACTTAGAAAGATGAGCTGATTAAGGACATGTTTGTTTGTAACTGAAACAACAAGCCCCCAATGGCTTTCCGTTACGGCATTCCTCTGCACTTTCGCTAGCGTATCTGTGTGAAGCCGCTAATTCGGTTTGTCCGTCCCTGTTTGTGCTATGTGTGCGTGTTTGTTTATTTATGCCGAATTCAACTAAATCAGTGTTGACTGCTTTACGCAATTCCTCAAGAGACTTCATATGTCATCTACTAGGGCTAGTAGTTCATAAGGGTCATGTAACTTCGAAGAGAAAACAATTGGTAGAAGCTAGTAGGAAAAGGAATGATAGGAAAAGATCGTAGAAAAAAGGAGAGATACGTAGAGAAAGAGAAACTGAGACACACCTAAATAGTATTAAGACGAAATGCAAGTAAAAGTGCACAACTAATCAAATATTCCAGTTTTTACTAGCCTTGAATTCAAGCATTGGACTGGAATCCTTAAAACAAACTCGTGACAGGCTTAGATGACGATCAAGGTCGATTAGCAAGTGAAAGAGCTCCAGTAAGAAACTTACACATGGCAACAACTTCGATGGAAGTAATGTGGAACTCAGAAACCGAAATCACCGGTCTTACCACACCGAAAAAGTTCGAACATACGTAGATCACACGTTCACAAATTGATAATTGAAGCTCACCCGGTGGTATTGTACGGTAGATCACGACATAGCTCGTATTCGATTCGTTCACATCGTGATGGTTTTCGTTCACGAAACTTCGTAGTCGACAATGTTAGCATCATTAGCGAATACAAGAACAGCAATGTGATGAATATCTTCATGACGATCAATATCGATCGATGATTTGATCGCAGAATAATCAGTTACTAGCTAGTAATCACAAGATTATACAGTCAGGATGGTACACACACGCATAAAGACAACAACTCACCACGACGACTCCGTTAGATCTGCTTCAGAAGGGCGGGGTTCTGTCTCTCTAGTGCCTACCGCTGATCTCACACTATTTCCGTCCTTGTCAATCTGCACACTCCGCGAAACGTAGCGCTCTTGTTGAGATTTCTGTCGCACTCTCATGGATTTCCAGCGAACTATCGCCACTGTCTTGTACGTCTGTGTTCTCTTTGTTTGTCTATGTCTCTCGCTTTTGAAGAATCGCTTGGAATACAGATCATTTATCAAACGAATAGTGTGATTTGTCATGCAGTCCCGCAACTCTTCGATAGGTCAGAAGTGCTTAAGAGAGAGTTATTCGTATAGACACTAGGCAATCAGAAATATTGAGTACTTGTAGTTATTGGAGAGGAGTAAAAATTCGCTACGAAGGCGTCATCTCATTTGGAAGACGTCGTTCACCGTGAGATGAGCGCAGACTGGTGATGAACACTTGGTGTGGAGGAGTAATGGAACCTGAGAACATCGTATAGGAACAGCTCGATCGAACGATGCGGTCATAGAAACACTTAGTGCTTCTACCAATTGCAGAGGTGTAGCAACTTGTTATGAAGACACCATCGTGTCCGGAAGATGCTCATCATAAGATGAACGGGTACTGGTGGTGAACATCATTCTTATTGTGTACGAGTTACGTGATCCGAAAACTTCGTATAGGAATGGTTCGGGTTGAACGATGCCGTTTGTCGGTCGTTTGACGCTTACGGCGTTGTTTCGCGATTGTTTAAATCGAGCCAGACTTCTCGTTAGAGGATCGTTAGGAAGTTTTGTTGACTGAATCCAATTTGTTCCGTTCAGTAACTCGCTCGTAGTTTCGTGTAACTCTAGCAGATCTGAGAAGAAATCTGTAAGAGATCATACCAAGAACCCAATACAACTGTTTTTATTCCTCTCAAAATCATAAGAAAATAAGTCACACTAATCACTTCTACTGTGTAGAACTAGTACAAAATAGTCTTGTTAAGTGCAAAATAGTCCAGATCTTCTTAGGTGTAGGCTTAATTGATGAAATGCGACTTCGTACCCCTAAGTTTTCCTGAACTGCACTCATCTCGATAGTGGTTACCATGAGCTAGGTGGCTACATTCTTTGTAACCTTTTTAATTAAATCGACAAAAAGTCTTATTGAAATGCTGTTGGTGCTGTCTCATTAAGTACAAACAAGCAGTCATTCCTAGAAAAGCCGTTCTCAAGGTATTCTTCTAAAAGCTTAGAGTTTTCGCAACAATTCTACGGAGATCTCTTGTCTTCAGTAAAACATTATGAAGAGCTCTTTTATCAAAAACAAAAGATAGAATAAGCTATTATCAAAAGAGTTTTTTTTGTAGAACTTCACACAATTCTAGGAATAACGTACAACTACTAGAATGGTCGAGGTTTTGCAAGAACGGCGCCCATTTCTCACGGATCAACCCTACCGCGGTGTGTTCCTAGCATCTCATCACTGTGGTATGGTAGCCGTAAACAAAACAGCTCAAACGTGGTAGTTTCATCCCCTTCATGAGAAGCTTCATCTCGTCGTCGCAAGAAGAAAACACATTTCTTTGTAGACGTTTCTTTAACCGCTAGTAAAAAAAATCACCAATGATCAGATCTGGTGTGTCCTTTAAAGACTGAAACTTTGTAAGGTTAAGCTAAGTTGGTTGCCCGACGAGAAAAGTAGATCCACATGGGAAAAGGTGTCGAAGAAGCTACGAATGCATTTTTGTTCCCGAAATGTCTAGAGATTTCTTACCTTTTAGCATCATAACCAATTGCCTCAAACCTACACTTCCTTTTTTACTTCGAACATATGTTTCTCTTTCTCTCTATAGGAAAATTGAACTCGTAATTTTCAGATCAGCTCTTTTTTGGTCTAGGTATGTGTGGAGACGTATCTGCATCTCTTCTCCTTTCAAGGTTCTTGAAACTTCTGTTGCTAATAAAAGCTTAGAGTGATAGGCCGAAATTTTGTTCGAGAAATTTCTCATTTGTTTTCCCCATATCACTTGTGTTCTAATCAATAAGAAAAGGGGTACCCGTTAGAACAACTATCTGATAATAAGAGCATCAGCAATTCAAAGTTGTTTTCAGAGCGTTTCGTTTTCGTGGCTACAAAAACAATGATTTGTTGGGGTGAATTCTCATGTGTACCCAAAATTTATAGGATACGGTAGCATATGATTCCAAGAGAAAAAAAAGCATTCCGAAACCGAAACCATAAAAAAATCACATACTTTTGGAGTACATTGATAGCCTGTTCACTTTCACAACACTTCCGACAGTAGATTAACAATCCGTCCATTTTTACATTTTTTCGCGTTAAATCCAGTGCCTCCTATTTTTACGACATATTACGATTTTCCGTTTCACTGATGTTCTCGGTTTTGTAAAATTCCAACAGACTAATCTGGATCCATGTTGTTACCGTAGACAGTTGCCAGTAGCTTTGTGATTCGGAAAGGCGTTTGTCGTCTTACCAGTAGGTTTCCTTCAGATGAAAAAAAAATTGCCATTTCGGGTATTGGTTTATTCCTAGCTGGGCACGGAGATGTTGAATTCTTTCATATACGAAGTGATGCTGCTAAAGTGGCGAACCTCTCGCTTCAAATCAGTCAGAGAGTGACATCAAGAATAAACCACCTGTCTACGATGACGCAGTAAACCAACCATGAACAGCCTTCTTTCGCATACTTCGCGCCCGTATATGTACATATATATTGGTAGATGTCTGTCTGAAGCATATATGTATACAAACATGCACACACAAATATATATACACATATAAACGTACATATACATACATATATTTATGCATGTATATATATATACGCATTCTTCATTAAGGAGAAAAGTAAAACTGATAAACGCTTTAAAACCAGTTCAATGTTATCAGTATTATTTCCAGCACTGCCCAGTGTGTGTAGGTGTTTTCTAAGCTAATTGAACTTTTCACACATCACTTTTTAGCCAACAACGTTGTCCTCAGTGGAAGAAACCCGTGACCGCCCAGAAGCGCCATGACGTATGACAAGCTGACATGCTTAGCTTCAGTCATCATTCAAACGTCCATCGGGAAGAGGAGAGATAGAGAATGAGAGAAAGAGAAAAAGGGAGAAAGAGAGGAGGAGGCAGAGGAGGAAAAGAAGCACCAGTAGGACAGTAGAAGTAGAGGAAGCAGTAGTGGAAAGTAGGATGGAAGGCAAGAGTGAGGGAGAAGAAGAAACGAGAATCGTGAGAAGAATTTGTGTCTCTTACTTATCACAAAGGAACAACATTTGCTGACTCAATACTATTATTCCAGGCTTTAATTACGACATCTTCCCATTTTCTTCCGGAACAGATTCCATGAATTTATTAGGAGGTCTTATATGGGTGGATAATGGACAAAAACTGACAATATTTAAAAAGTTGGAAAAACCTGAAAACAAGCAAAAATAAAACAAAACTGGATAACCACAGGTCAGAAGCAGGGATTCATTTAGCGAAGTTCCTACGCAAAAAAAGCCTAATGTACTCACAATAGTTGACAAGAAATCCTTCAGACCCAAATGCCTCGTGTATCAACTATATTCTTCCTTAACTTATCCTTAAACTCGCATTAGCTTAACGAAATCAGTTCGCAGGAACTTGCAATTACATATATTCTTCATTACTGGCAAGAAATATGTAGAAGAAACAACCAGTTAGCAGTAATAAACAGCACCAAATTCACCACGGATTTCCTGTGAAGTGCCTCTCTTTCTCAGGAGTTTTTATAAGTGCAAAGTTTATAGAACTAAATTTAGATATTTTGTTTCCTTTCTAGATCTCTTCTGCTCTTTGCTAGGTGAGAATGATGCCGACTTTTCCAGGATGGATTTTTCGGGAAAAAAAAACAAGTTGTTATCACCGGATAATCACTGCTGTCAACGATTAGCACCCTGTATTAAAAGGCATCACCAAGTGAGTATGCCTCATTCTAGAGATGGTCCATTGAGCAAAACTCAACTCGATGTGAAGGCGGAGACGCCTCATCGAGATGAAGAACAACTGTAGACTATCAAATGGGATCATCAGCTCTGATGAAGACGAAGAAGTCGAAATCCAAATGAAAATTGTTTATGAACCTGGTGTATGCTTACCGAAGAAAGAGTACATATAAATTTGGATCGATTTAATTTCACGGTTCAACTGGCTTAAATCTTTATAAGCACTCTGTCCTTAAGGGGAAGATCATGAATCGGGCATTACAATGACCTACCTTTTCCATTGTTGCATTAGATTTATATTTCTTGGATCGATTTATATTTCTTGGAAAATATATTAAATAAAACTATAGGTGGCAAAAGAGCGATAGAACAAACTGAGAAACAGGCAAACGAAGGACCCACATGGCGTGGTGGTGAACGCGTTACTCCCCGGAAAGGACAATAGGGCGTTAGATCCCATCGTAAACACCTGCGGTCCGGAGTTTTGCAAATATCTCAGCGTCATTAGTTAAACCATAGAATTCATGCTGCTTTGAATTAATGCACTTCATCAGTTAAGAAGGAATAGAATAGGTGCTTTGAGTTATTAAGAATGAATCTCTCTCCTTGGCTCATATTCAACATTAATATCTTCCAGAATAGCCTTCATTGCGGCAACTAAGTCTCACATCACTCAGAAGTTGGCAAATTGGTACCAGATTTGTTTGAGAGGATAAAAACACTTCTTTCCCACACGATGGGAAACCGTAGTAAGTGATTTTATATGGGAAATATGCATTCATCAATTTTTATGATGCTCCGAATGGAGTCAGATGAAGAATGGTGTATTCCTAGGAGATTGAGAGAACGTCGAACGCTTCATCATCACTGATTCTTTATTATCAAAAAACCGAGTGTTTTATACGAATTTGAACCACTAGAATCCCATATGAGTCGAACTCGAACGATAATGTTGTCGATAGGTGTAGGAGAACAGAGAATTGTTGAGGTTCTTGAAATGCCTCCAATTTATTCTGTTACCGGCAGTTCGTTCCGAACGGCCGTCGCTGTCGACTGGCCGCGGTTTTTCAGCGCCTTCCGGGAGTCGGCGGCCAGTAAGTCGCCGTGCCTGGCGCCTATTCATCCGATGTACTCGAGAAATTTCATCAGCATCACATTTCATTTACAATACGGGACATTCACACAGAACTTCACATCGAATTCAAGGCTTAGCTAGTCGATTTCATGTAGAGTACGGTGGAAAGGTATAAGTTATTCATGACTAATGAATTGAAGCGAACACCGATAAAATCTTTTCATAAAGATCAATCTATTTATCCTGAATCAAACTGGTTATATAAAGTAGTTATTTAACAGAGGAACCCAGTACTGTGCTCAAGCAGATTTCCCAGGTAATGATGGATTTTGTAGTACCGCAGGGAAGATAAAATATAAAGAATCGCTTTTTTAAAAAACTGAGTGTAAGCCCTGGCCCTAGTTGCAAGAATTCTCGACAGAGAATGAGAAGAAGAAGAAACGAAGTGAGAAGGTTTCATCTAAATCTATCGTGGATTGAATTTACTCTCTGCTAAATCCTTCATAACATTTGAGTTGTCATCAGTTTAATTATCAAATTGTGTAATATGAGACACCAGCCATTCCGTTACATAACTTGTTCAGGAATACCACGATGACTTTTTTTTCTGAGTTTAATATAACAAAAAATATGTCGAAAAATCGATTCGGCATCCGGAACCTGAAAGATTTGTAATGTCAAAATACGAGCGGCCACAAATCTTGAAGATGAGGTCGTTTCGGCTTGACAGCGAATAAAAAATGATCTAAAAAGTTTTTTGCCAAATTTAGAGCTTATATGACAATTAACAACAACAGCATTAAAAACGAAAACAATTATTGGCGGAGAAAAAATCTTTATAAAAGTGACTTTATAGACGGTTCTCTGGTTTCTTTTCTCCCTCTCTCCTTCCTTTGGTTCTCCGCTATTAATTAGAATTTACCACAAAAATTACATAATAAAAGAATAGTTGGTAGTCTAAAGCATTTCGATGATATCCAGGCACATTACGACGTAGACGTATAATTTGTCGAGCGTTTCATCGTAAATCCGTCGTGATGATATCAATTTGCTCGGCAGCTGAAAAACCGCGCGGCGTTTGCAAATCGCGCGCAAATGCCACGCGTTTTTCTGTTTCGTTTTTGACGAAACTATATGAGCGATCATATCATCATCAAGTCATCTCCACATTTCACTTCTTATATGGTGGGTTTCATTCTTTTTCCTTGATTCTCCACTTTTACATTTAGCACGAAATATGCTCGGAGTTAACAAGAGCTAAAAAGGCGGTAGCGCACTGCGACATTTACCGTATACCCCATCATTTAGTGAAAATACCATTCGTTTCTCCATATGCTACAAATCGGGGCTATTTTTTGGAGAACTTTTGCTGCCGTGAAGTCTACAAGGACGAGGAGATTCCTGAGTCTCATCATTTGTTTCTGTTTTAATTTAGTACTTGAATGATTCATTTTCAATAAAAGTTGTGTGGCTGGTGGTATAATCTTTATGTGTTAGGTATGTATTTCATTTCATTGGTGATAAAGTTCTTTCCGATGTTTTGATTTCGCTTTGCTAAAGGCTTTCCCAGTTCGTCACAGCAGGGATCATCCTCCTCTAAGTGTACTGGAAAGAGCCTTACTGCCAAGCGATTAGTTTCTCCGAGAACGACGGCGATTTCTACGGCGGAGGTTATGTACATCACATATCTCCGTATCTACGGAACACTGTTACACTTAGATGGGTTTCCGAATAGGAATATCAAACTCCTCCGGCTGAGTTCCGGCTGGACGAAAAACTTCCTGTTTTATATCACCGCAAATCCGAACTGAGTAACACTCACTTTCTAGCTATGATAAAGCACTAAACCAACTGTGGTGTCTAGACTAATATTACGATTTTAACAGATATGTTAATGGAATCAGATTTAAAGCATGCAGAATATATATGTATACATATATATATATACATATATATATGTATATATATATATAAGATAGTAAAACAATGAATAATTCTAGTTCCCAGGATCGACTTTCTCTTAACCTCGGCATTGGAATATGAATGTCGTTTTCTTGTTCAGCAATGGCGAGGTTTTTAAACAGCATACATTTACTTCCATAAAAACACAATACAATACAACGCTAGCTGACGTTTCGGCAGTATCGCCTTCTTCAGAGCCTGGAAGGGTATACTGATATACAACAATCTACTAGGCCAAACGCTTCAATGACACTTACAAAAAGACGAAAGACTCTTTGGTAATTACACGATCAACAACTTTTCGAAGAACCCACCGCTTTTTCGTGACTTCCAATGAGGAAGTTTAGAACAGCTGATTATAGTCGCATATGGTTGATGACTGCACCATCCCACATCAAAAATCGATGCGAACATACGGGATCAGGTCGCGTATGACCTCTGGGCATTCCTCCCTACTATTCATTGTAGGGTTCTTGGCATTGATCCAAAAAGCCTCAAGAAGTTTTCGCGCTGGTGTTTTGGACTCCTGTGCAAGGATATTGACTTTTACTTCAAAATCGTCTTCGTTATGCTTTTGTAACCTATGCTTCCCTAGTGGGGTACTTTGTCTTGTTTTTCGTTTGCCATCTAGGTGTTCTTTTACACGGATACACAAAGGTCTGCCCGTTTCGCCAATATATTCATCGCAATTATTACAAGAGATCAGGTATATCGTACCTGAACTCATGCAATCACCGTCCCTGCCGTAAGGGCAAATTACGCAATTTGTTGTTTCACACAGACGGTCATACAGGCGGTTGCGAACTAATTGGCGACGTAGAGTAGTCGGTGGTATTTCAACTATCGCTACCGATTCCTCTAGACCTGCCCTTCTTAAGCATCGTTTTATAGCTGCGCTTACTTCATCGCTTATGAAAGGCAACACGAACGGGACTTTCTTTTGGCCAAGTGTTTCGCGTGGGCGCGTCGTTCTCCTTGTAAACTTATCTCGTGGGGTTACTATTTCGTAGCCATTGGAGATGGCTATTTGCCGAGCCAAGTCGCGCGATTCTTCCTTTAGTTCCTTGGTAGTGCACACAGAGGTGGCTACTCGAAACATGTTTCTCACAATCGCCCTCTTTGTGTGTGAAGGGTGGGAAGAAAGGAAATGAACAAGGATGTTCTTGTTACTTGGCTTTCGATACCACTTTGTCAGGTAACCGCTACTTGATAGGTTTATTTGGACGTCCAAAAACGGAAGCCAGAATAATTCTACTTTAAAAGACCATGTTTTCTATAATGATCGGCTGACAAAAATATCATACCTTTTTAGGGCGACACTTCTATGTTATGCATTCACGGTTCACCTTAAAAAGTGCTACTTTTTCTGCTAACCTTATCTTTATATGCATATATATATATATATATCCTTGAACGGTTTGATTTGACGACGACTAGATAGACAGGATGTTAAGGATTATCGATGATCATCGAAATCCGATACATTGGGCTCTACTTCCTAGCTCGTGATGCTGTAATATAGTTCAAAGGGAAGAAACCCGTTAGGGGTAGACCTATGCTATTAGTGAACATGGAAACCAATACAAGGCTATCTTGCCGACATAAACAGTGAAATTAGAGGGTTGGCTGCAAAAATTGTGATGCGCTCTAGATAACTTTCAGAAATGTGGAGCTACATGGGGAGACCATAGAGATGGATGAGAATTTTGCTGTAGTCCAATAGAGTTACTCAGTGATTTACGAAATTACAAATGACGCAGGTGGTGTAGACAAATGTACATCACACATTTCCGTATCTACCGTATTCAGTTACCAGATAATAAAGAGGTAGAGTTAGTAACGTCAAAGGTATCACGTCATATTTAATATTCATATCTGCTTGTTATTATATTTTATACTTACTACCTCCCAACGGTTTACCGCCTCATCGTGGCTGGCAGGTGTTTCTGGGTGTGGGCTTACAATGCAGAACGGGGAGATTCATCCTTCGGCAGGGTCTCCCAAGCTGAGGAGGAGGCCGGCGTTTTCACCAGGAAGTCCAGCTAAGAGTAAATCAATACTAGGATCTACCACCATCCTCGCATCAATCTAGTTGCATGGCGGCAAATCTCACTGTGATTCACGAAGGCGACTGCCTGTGGTAGTGACGACCTGGTTAGACTTTGGCCAGACTGACCTCGGGACTCCAGGGAACCACAATGGCTAAACCAGAAAAACTCCGAAAGAATGGAGATTACGCTGGCGCTCACAACCAGTAAGGATGGGCTGCCAGAATATCGGGTTTTGTTAACGTTTCGATAATTTAAGATCGACCACTTGGCTGCTACATACAGACGTGGACAGACCATAATCAACATCCGTCTTTCACACTTTGTCGATCGTTGCTGATAGCGAACTATCCAGACTAGTTTAAACTGAAAATGCTAGCATTTTCTCCAAATATGAGGTCAGAGAGGTCATTAGGGAGACTTACAACATAAGGGTCAACTTCTGGTGTTCGCCAATGATTGAACACATCGTAAAACTGCGTTTAGATCTGTCCTGGTCCCCAGCAGTAAATTAGGAGTCTTTACATAGCACAGAATAGGAAGAATGCGACCGAATTGGATGCTATGTATATGGAACAGTCTCTTTACAGCCTTGTATACCTTTCAATTACCTTTCTCTAGATTTTTTAGCGATTTTTTTTTCAGCAGAACTTTTTCAGCAACTTTGCTCCAAGGCATTAGTAAAAGCCATCATATAAATTATTGCTAAAATCAGCTGAGTTTAGCTTCTTCTGATGTCTCCTGATGTCAATAGCCGCATAACGAATTCGCAACCATGAGCCATTAAAAGGTGACCTCGACAGTTTTTTCCTCGTTTTTACTCTCTTCCAAGATTTAAAGACTTAGAGGTTGAAGTTTTCCTGTTACCTCGTCGATTTCACCGTTTTGCTAGGTTATTGACTACCAGTAGCTGATTGCCTTATGCCTGTCAACTACCATTACACCATGGCCGTATCCTGTAACAAGTGGCTGAATAATCGATGTAGTAACCATTCGTGAACACTAGCGATTTGTGTGGTTCGCCTGCCTGTTAATTGTAAATGAAGGTCTCCATAATCAATCATCATAACTAAAAAGAGACGACGAGGCAAGTGAACGGACGGATGACTGAGGTCAACTCAGATAGTAGGGCGACGATAACGCTCCAAACCCCCTGACACACACTACATCACAAACGGAATACACACAAGCGTTCTTGGTGGGGGTGCTTAGAAATCGGAAGCGTTCACGAGAGAAGAATGAGGAATTCTAAAAGATTCTTGGTATTCAGATAACGTGAAATTCAGATAGATACAGAGAAACCAGATCTGTTAAATTTTCGTTTTTGCACTTAAATGTCTCCTCTTTTTTAATTCATTTATAGACTTCTTGGTGATACTTACTATGAAGCAGTGAATCTAGGAAGATGGTTGATTTGCAGCAGAGTTAGATAACTTTGTACAACAGCTTAAGTTAGTTGAAGCCATCGAATAAATGAGTGATAATTTTCGGACTCCATAGAAACAAAGACTGACGATTTTTGTGATTTTCGATCTCAGTTAGTGAAGTGCAATATGTTTATAGCAAATTCATGGCGGATTCGAAGGAAGGATGTAGGAAATTTTAAACATCGTTGTAAACGTAAAGATATTTCATCCACGGTACATTATACACATTCATTTATCTATAGGATCTGATCCATCAGGTGCAAAAGGGCGCGTTTGGCGCAGTGGTCGGAGGCGCCCTGCAACACACACGTGGAATCGATCCTCGCTCTCATGGCCCAGCAAGCCTTCGCTCTCTCCCGGGATCGGCAAATTGGTACCAGACTCACCTCGGAGGATAGCAGCACCGGCTCGATACATCGGTAGGCCACCGCGAGTCATTGTAAAGGTCAGATATGCATTCAGTCACCTACAACGATGCTTAGTGAAGTCGAATGCATGGCGCATCCCTCAGGGACTGATCAACGACGAGAGCTTCACTCTTTTTTTTATTACCAGATAAATTACTGCATGATCAACTTGCACACTTCCTTCCACGGTTACTAAGCTGTATAGATGGTTTCTAAAGGAATTGGTTCCACTAAAAGGCCGATAGCGGTGCTCACGTGTTAGAAACCGGCAGTATTGGGAATTTTCAACAAATCACCAAGAAAATCTAAACCGAATTTGACCTTTTGATAAAACTCTTTCGAAGGCATCGCTTCCATGCTGTACTGACGAGATATAACTTTTATTCAAGAAATTGTCCTTTTAACACATTTGCAGTGAGTTTCAGAGGAAACTCACTCTTTGGGTCTAGTAGAAATACCTGCCTATCTAGTCCAAAAACCATTAACAATGTTGTCGCGTATAGTTTTAATACATTCTCACCAAGATAATTGTCCTTAAAAAAGCTTTTCCATTTCTGAGTGTAGTTTACCAGCCCAGCTAGGAAAGACCGTGCCTCTCAATGACGGCTGTGATGATGTACAGTAGATCTGATCACCTGCTGCCAGATGGGCTGGAGAAGATGAGAATGAGATCGATGGTCCCAACGAAAAATTAAGCTAAGAATGATCTACGCTACAGATCGCCGTCGTCTTGAAAAGAATTCAGTTACAAAGCCGCAATCCCTCGATCGTTCACAATGTCCTACGGTTGCCTATTAGAACACGAAGGCACTTCATCACGAAATCCCAGAGGAAACGAGAGTCTCTCCTGAGAAACCACTACAGAATTTGCGCTGGAACCCTTACCATGTGTAAAAAAGAGGAAAATAACCTTCCAAAAATCCAGTATTAGAGACGATCGCATCTTCACCTAAAGCGGAAGCACACTTATCCACGAATTAATCTTATGAAAGCATATGTTTCCACTGTATGCGAATGATTCCGTGTCTCATCAAAATAAGCTTCTTCATGCCATTGTTGGGCGAACGACGAAGAACACGTGATAAATCATTGTCGGATTCGTTGGCGGTCGTCTACTCAGATATGCTGCTCTAATCCGCTTGACCTCTTCCGCGAGGTTTGCCGTCCGTCGCCGAATCGTGGACCACACGACAATCCATCTTCACTAAATCAAAACCGCACAGCCGCTCACCCGACTCATGCAAATCACCGACGCCACCAGATTGATGAAGCCGACAATTGTGGTCGGTGTTTCCCCCGTGGGGATCGGAAAGCAAAATCTTCGCGTCTTATTATGGGCAAATCTTCCGTCCATCCGAAACGTTTGGGCTAAAAGCAGAATGTTTATAGACAAGGGTATGTCACTGGTTTTGTTAAAATTTCACCAAAACAATTTTCTTTTGCTATTAGTCTCTGGAAAACAACAGCATCTAAGACATTGTGTAACAATCACTAATACTCTCAGAATTACGAGCCGAAAGGAAGCCGTTATTCAAGTCTTACGACATCCTCTGGGTTACTATGAATTGTACAGCAAACAAATAGAAACGAAACCATAACTAGGACTAAAGAGTTTTAGTGTCTAAAATGATGAATGCATACCAGTTAGCCTCCTTAAATTTCGCTTGGCCATTACGAAAACATCGAATAACACCTTAAAAACACTACCATACTTTCCTATTGATGATAAAACTTTCATAAACGTCCGACAAGCTCACACAGTACCCATATGACAACGACAATGTAGAAAAGGAGAGACTTACTAAAACGACTTCAAATATTTCATAACGCAAAAACCAAAACAGATCCTGAATTTCTCATCCATTGTGAACACAAAATGAACGAAACATTGGCGGAAGACAGCTGCATCACCTCCAAGGCTCTCAAGACAATGGGAAAGAAACCGATATTCCTACCTGGAAAACCAGCATCGAATCAGTGGCGTAAAATTCAGCCTTCAATGAGGTAAACCTGCTTCCGATCTGGAAGTGCAAGTGATGGACCGTTGTGACGACCTGAGCTAAGCTTTACAGCGGCTGTCTCGGTAACTAAAGTAAGGAAAAATCCTCCGTAAATAAAAGCTAAAGAAAGCCTCCGTAACTAAAAGTTCCCAGTCAGCTTGAAATGTGCCGCAGACTGCAGGAATCGCCGTGGAAATAGCTAAGTCAAGTATAAACTTACAAGTCATGATCGACGAAAACTCGGTGGACACTTCTTTCTCTGTTTTGCTTCATCGTCATAGATGCTGTTATAAACATAATAGAACCAGAATATATACCCTACGGTATTTTATAACCACCATAATAATAGAATAGTTTTCGTTTCACCTTGGAAACCAACCTGGTTACGGTGGCCGTTTAGTACAGGAGGCGCGCTTTCCCAAACGTGTTCTGAAACAGTTGACCATTATTGATGGCCAGTAGTGTTGTTCTTTCATAGCAAGGATTGTGTCTCATCAATTTTGTACGGTTTCGAAAGAGAGGACATTGAATAGTCAGTCAGGTTATAAATCAGGTGGTTACAATGAAAAGGACACCGATCAACAGCAGCACTAGCAAAACGCCACTCAGTGATTGAGAATGCTATGGATTCTTCCTAAAAGGATGCTGTGATAACTTAACCTCATAAAGTGTAAGTGATGAATAAGTATATAAATTAAAAGAAAGAAAAACTTCTAAGCAACTGTAGTAGCAAGGATAGCAAGAAGGGCCTCAGTGGCGCAGTCGGTAAAACTTGAACCCTCGGAAAGGAAAATCGCGGGTTCGAATCTAGGCCGCGGTCTGAATTTTAAAAATATCTCAGCATCATTCTGTTGTATTTCACATAATACCCTGTCATTAAAAAGCAATCATAGACACTAAATAAAATGCAACACATTATAATAGTGCATTTGAACTTTTCAGATGACGCAATGCTTCTGACAGACAGTATCATATAAATGCAATGTTTGGCTTGTAAACGAGTTTTATCAAGTCAAATTTTGTGCAACTAAATCTCGGTCTACGAATGAATTCCTACATAAAGGATAAGAGATAAAGCTCCCTGCGTTCATCAATTTCTGAGGGATGCACCATGCATTCCACTTCACAAAGCATCGTTGCAGGTGATTGAATGCATATCTGGCGTTTACAATGACTCGCGGTGGCCCACAGATGTATCGAGCCAGTGCTGCTATCCTCCGAGACAAATCTGTTACCAATTTGCTCACTCCACAGGGATGGACGGCTTGGTGGGCCTGGGGGTGGGGATCGATCCCATATGCATTGCAGGGCGCCTCTCACCACTGCTCTATCTACATGTGTAATTCATTTTATGTCATGCTGTCATGAGTGTATTTAGAAGAAGTAGCGAAAAGCAGAAGCGAGTACGAGTAGTAAATACTAAGCTATAAGTTGCAACAAGTTTTGATAGTAGCACTCGTAGTAAATAGTAGTTGGTTTAATCTCACCTGAAGAAACACGGTGCATAATTAAGGCATTATAAAAGCATAGGAATTCCATGTATCTTAAGAATCACGATGAAAACAACTGCAAAGAAAAAATGGCCGAATTGAGCGCTAATGAGGATTCCGCTAAAGAAGAAAGTAGCCAAGCCAATGAACGCATGAGGTCCTGCGAAGAATCTATGAAAATGTAGTGGCTACTGTATTTTTTTTCGCATTGTTGGCTGGTTTTATATGTACGGGACCCTTTGTTATCATTATAATGGGTCCCGAAGGATTCCATGAAAACGGAGCAGTCGCTGTACTTCTTGTATAGAATTTTCTCCGATTCCAATTTTGCAAATGCTTTTTTATTTGTTATTTTTATGTGGGAAAAGACTCCTCTTCGTCTTAGATGATGGAAGATTTGGGTGATTGTTTCTTCGATGACCGTGCAAGCAATGATAGCTCAACGACGTCCAATACTATGGTCTTATGCGAGTTTTGCATTACGTTTATTTATCATTGTTTTTACGTTCTTATTTTATGCTACATCGTGACTGTATCGATTTCCGTCTCTAACAGCGTTGTTTTTGTACCAGACTACTTCTAGTTTTGACACATAATAATAAAGAATAAACGTTGTCGGCATTGATCAATCCCGAGGGATACGCCATGGAGTCGACTTCATTGCTAGGGGTGACTGAATGCTTATCTAGCCTATACAATGACTAACCGTTGCCCACCGATGAATCGAGTCAGTGCTGCTATCCTCCAGAGAAGTCTGGTACTAATTTTCCACCCCCGAAAGGATGGACTGCTTGGTGGGCCAGGGGGACGCAAATCGATCCCATGTGTACCGCAGAGCGTCTCCAACCACTGCTCCACACGCGCCAATATTTTGATGAATAGTTTGCTTAAAGCATGTCGGAAAGGTAACTAGTGTAATGTCATCTCGACAAATTGTTTTGGTTTCCTTAAATGACCGGAAAGCAAGATTGTTCAGTAATGGTAGCGCACACTTTGGTAGTAGTTGGCATAAAAACTGATCTGCTTTTACTGAATACCCTATAGATTTCATCATGACTAGGATAGTTAGTTTACAAATGATAGAGTGCATAAGAAATGGTTTGTTTTTAGATTATGGGACATCAGACAGGGATGGATACGGAGAATATTTGCCACATGACATCCTATCTGCCGCCGGTGTGCAAGAAACGTTGGTTTGAAATCTAAGAACTAGTTGTTGCAAGTCTCATATGATATCGTCAATTTTTCTTTACTGCCTACTCTTTTTTTTTAATGGCAAAGGTATTATATGAAATGTAACCATAATGATGGTTTGATATCTGCAAAATCTCCTGACCGCTGGTGTCTGCGGTCGGGATCGAACACGCTGTTGCCCTTTCCGGGGACTAGCGCGTTCACCACCACGCCATGCGGGCCTTTCGTTTCACCTTTGTCTCAGCCGTATTATTGACTTATAGATGCTATCAGCAATGCTAAGTATGATGGTAGTGTGATATATTAGACATTTTGGAGCTTTTACTTCGGGGCTCTATTGTTACTTTACAATTTCTCTGAACTAGATATGGCGATTTTTCACCTGTAACTAGCAAGGAGTCGTTTTCTTCCGATGATGACAACGAAGATTTAGAAGAATCGAAGGTGCACTCATAGTTTTACGTGCCATAGGATTGTGTGTCAAAAAAAATGTGAATTTTCAGTTTTCTCAGAAAAACTGTCATGATACTTTTGATCGACTCATGCCTGATACTCGGAAAGTCTGGTAACTGTAATCAAGTCTAAATTGAGGCTTTTCAATGTTACTATAACTTTGTTAACTATATTTCTTTTCAGGAGGTGCCATATCGGAGATACATGTGAGAATTACTTTGTTATGACAGGAAAACTTGTTCCGACAGAGAGAAAGGTAGTAAGATCTTAAGCTTTTTAGCGTCCATTGTTGTAGTTTCGTCATCGCTATCTGTTTAAGCAGTGTCTGCAAGCTTGACGAAAACTTCCAGGGTCTTGTCAAATGATTATGATAACAATTAATAATCAAAACAAATAATATGCACGATACTGTTTTGAAATTCTTACGATCAATACTTGAGGTCTGATGGAAATGCGGGATTTTGCGCAACATTTCATAACATTACTTCATACTTCACCTAGAATGCTTCCTTTGTAAAGTTTCATATTTGGTGTTGAAGATTCGTTTTTGCTTATTGTTATAGGGATCTGTTCAATTACCAGGAGAGCTCGCTGCTTCAGTTTATCAAATGGTGAGTTAGATGATGAGCGTCTTTGGTTTATTCTTTTGCATTGTGCTAAGATAAAATAGGCTAAGTTATCCATACGGAAGGTGAATGAAAGTCGGTTGGCATTAGGATTTACGGGATTTTTTTTCTGTTTCTAATGTATTTTGGTCTGCCACAATGTAATCACTTTTTATTTGCTGCCTCTCCTTTTTTAATAGCATGGTATTATGTGAAATATAAGCATAACCTGTGGTGTGGTGGTGAACGTGTTAACCTCCAGAAAGGGTAGCATCGTGTTCGATCCTCACCACAGGCGTCAGCTGTCCGGAGTTTTGGAAATATCTCAGTATCGTTGTGGTTATGTTGTTTAAATATTACATTTATTTTAATTTTTTTTAGCACGTGCCGAATTCTGAAAGAACCAAGGAAATAGTCGACATGCTTTTCGCTGGTTCGCCCAAAAAATACATTCGTGGAAGTTTCTTCAAGGTAAACATACACCAAACGTTTTGTGAATGCAGTTTCATAATGATTTAATTGCAGATGCAAGAAGATAAATGGACAATTTTCTGGCACCCAACGCGACTCACTGATCTGACTACGTCCGCAATTCAGTCTGTTATATGTGCAGCTCTGAATTCACGACGTCGCCTGCTCTTTGTGATAGGCGTGGCTAGCAATAGTAAAGTATGTATTTTGAAATAGCTCTCATGTTTACAGAAATTTACTGACGTGGGTTATGTCTCGTTTCTACGTTTATATTTTTCGCTTGATTAAATGAAGTTTACTTGAGTATGAGCGTGTGTAGCGCAGTAGTGCAAGGCGCCCTGCAACACACGTGGGATCAATTCCCTCGCCATTAGCCCACCAAACCTTCCATCCCTCCGGAGTCGGCGAATTGGTACCATATTTGTCTGGGTGGTCAGCAGCACCGGCTTGATTCATCGGTGGGCCACCGCGAGTCATTACCAAGGTGAGATATGCATTCGATCAACTCCAAACGATGCTTAGTGAAGTCGAATGCATGGCGCATCGCTAAAAGATTGGTCAACGCCGAGAGCTTTATCCTTTATTCTTTTTTACTTGGGGATTATTTATTCGTCCTACATTTTCGGCCACATTTTAGATCGTTGGTTGCGTGCTGTCCGACGTGGAATGTGGTATTATCAGACAGCAGTTTGGGGAATGTACTTCTTTGGGGTTTATTCCTTCACTTGATGAAGGTATCGTGCGTTTCTGCTTTCATCAAGTGTACGATGAAGCTGGAAATCAGATTCCTTCCTTATATCTTGCTGAGATCTCTATCAACGACAAAGTCGATACGGTTCGTCCTAGCAATGTTTTGCGTTTTCTTTACCATTTATTATGTTCTTTTCAGCTTTATCAATTGTCATCTGGCCGTATTTTCTATGTCAATCGTGGTTCCGTTGTACGGCACTTATCTTTCAATGATGTGCGTTTGTCTTTAATCGTTCGTTACCTATGTAGCTGTTGGCTTCGAGCTAATATTTCAGGCTTATAATATGTTACTTCGACGTAAAACTGAAGTTAATAGGGTTTCCGAAAACCAACCCAACAAAATGCGGTAAGATTCTTAAGCAACGATGGAAACTACTTTTTATGAAGTTTCTTGTCTGTCTAAGAGTCCCGGTGCCATGTCTAAGAGGATCCGGTACGATCGATTCTTCGTTACTCAAACGAGTGTTTCTGTTTGGTTTTCCTGGATTTGTTGTTGGACTACTGGCATACGACTACCTGCCGAAAATGTTACGGAACTAGGAGCCTGGTATTCACGTTGTTATCATTTTTACTTTATAACATTTTAAAACAATTTAAGTAGCTTTTTTCCTGCATTCGTGCATTTCAGGTGTTATATGTGTGCATGTTATTCATGGATTTTACTATTTTGTATACCCAAAACTCCTTGCATAATTACGTCAAACGCACAAAAAACGTCGCATCAAGTGTTATTTACTAAAGTGAGGTGTGTTTGAACCTAATCTTAATATCCTTTTGCCGTCATTTTTATAAAATTGCAATTTTTTCACTTTGGAGGATACTTTCACGTTGTTTTGATCTCTGCTTTCCTCGTTAGCAGTTTTTTTCATTGTTGGCTTTTGAGGTTTTACCTCCATTAAGGCACCAATGGCTACAATCTTCGAAGCTAAATTGGTTCAGCTTGTAAAGTCAAAAAGTTTTGTACTGTTTATTCATTTGCTTGTTTCTTCCTGGTTATCATGAGCTCGACAAATCTCGTCTGTAGTTTCGTATCGCCCTCAATCTTGGGTATGCTAGTTATGCTTTAATTTTGATGTAAAACCTGTACATTCCTTAGCCTTGTTATATTGTTACCGTTGTGTTTATTGGATAAAGGACGAACTATCAAAGTTTGTGCTAAGATCAACCAAGTTTATGGTTCCGACCAGGCTTTGCTTGCAATATAGAGTGTCTAGCCGTTGATTATTTTCCCTTGTGAGCACACATGAAGTTGTTATTACTTCTTTTGCTTCATCTTCATCGTTATTGCATTCTTTTGTATGCATCTGCTTCCATGGTTCCCTTGTTCTCCAAAGGTGTTTGTTGTTTTCTGGAGCTATCGAAATATGAAGCAGGTCGCTGTTTTGCCAGCTCATTATCAAATGTGGAGAAAAGTAAGTGCCTTATAGTGTGGAACATTCTCAAGCTGATCCACGGCAGTCTGTGCTAGATGGGGAGATTTGGGAACGTTAACATAGTTTCCTAGTTCTTAGTCACCTAATTTAGTAACCAGTATGCGACAGCAGTGGATAAGCTTGCCATTCGAGACTTACAATTCATTTGTTTTCCGCAGATTGTACCAGTGAATGTCAATAGTTGATCAAAGGATGAGGTATTAGGGGCTGGTCAGTGCCCTAGGGACACGCCATGCATTCAACTTCGTTTATAGCATTGTAGAGGTGGTTGAATCTTATTTGTCTTATGAAAAGACTTGCTGGGTCTTACCGATGTGTTAAGTCGATGATTTTATCCTGCACGACAAGTGCGATACCAATTTGCCGATCCCGTAGTGATGCTTTGCCCTCAACGTGAGATCAAACCAATGACGTGTTGGGAACCCTTAACTACTGCACTACACTGGTAGTAGTTAGTAACATTAACAAGTTATGGTTATCGTTAATGGATATGGTGAAACGTATCACTTGAATTTACAACAACCAATTAAAAGCCTCTTTTCAGCAGAGTAAGTAATACTGTTTTGAAAAAAAGAGATCGTATCGCGCATTTTTTGTAAAAGGAAATCAATAGGGCTGTTTCAGAAATGAAAACGGCAGTGTTACATGTCTTGAAAGTATTTTAGGTTTCTCTGTTGGTAGATGCTGATGTTTACTTGAAATCACATCATTTATAGGCGAGCAAATGAAAATGAGACCATGACGTCTATAATCATCTCGATTCCACTCGTTCACTTCATTTCTCATTCGTTCATTGAACTTGGTCACTCACTTTATTTTGTAACCCAAGGTGTTGCAACAGGATTGATTGCAACATTTTATAAAAGGATTCGGTCTGTTTCAGTAGTCTACTCAGTTTTTTCAATGGATAAGTCGACTACGAGCCAAGAGATCCAGTGACTAATGATGGTGACGTGCTGGGAATACCCGAGTTTGGCTGTATTTCGAGATGTTATGGACAGTTATTTTCGACCAGCATTCATGGTATAATTGAGTTGAGAAGACGACAAATCCCAATGTTCTTCAAGATTCAACGGACTTTAAGCCGCATAGGAACCCAGTGGTTGCCGTCTGATGGTCATCCTTCAGTTCTTAGTAAGCTGACGAACTTTGGCATCGACACACTACTTGGTATCAAGGCATCTTCTGGAATGTTTGCAGATTAATTTATAGTCGCTCGATTCATAATCATTACGTTGAACAGAGTGCTTTGCAAAACACATGTGGATCGTTGGTTCGACCCCGTGCGCCGAGAACACCAACACTTTCATCACTCGGAAAATTGTTGCCAGACTTGTCTGGGAGGATAGCAGCACTGGCTCAGCACATCGGTAGACCACCGCGAGTCATCGTATGGGCCAGATATGCATTCAATCACTTTCAACTATACTTAATGAAGTCCATTGCATGCCGCATTCCTCAGGGATTGGTCAACACCGAAAGCTTCATCCTTCATCCTTGTAACTGGTAATTCAAGTCCCCATTTCTTGTTTTGTCAAAAGTACGTATCATTTTTCACTCACCGTATGAATCAAGAGTGTCGCGATCACGATCGTCAATCGTAGACATGGCGTTGAATCTTTGAGTGTTTTAGTGATCAACAACGTTTGGGTTATGAACCAAACGACCATAAAATCATATACCCGCAAATTCGCCGGGAAACTAGTTAAGACAAGGTGAAGTTTTGGTACAAAAGCTTTTAGGCTTACTTAGAACTTGGAGGTAACCACCAAATGCCCACCACTTTATTAAGAACAAGGAGAAGCAGCGGTCTGTAGTTGGCCAGTCCTCTAACGCTATGCGTTCGAATCTTAAAATATTGTAGAAGTGACTGAATGCATATTTGACCCATGTAGTTATGGAAGGTTGCCAGTATATCAAATCAATGTTTGTATTCTCTCCAACAAGTTTATTACCAATTCGCCAAACTCCCAAAGACGGAGTGCTTGGTTTGTCCGAGACGCATCATTCAACCGAGGAACATGGAAAACGTCTCTAACCACTTACTTCTCTACAAGTACTCAGAATTACGAAATAACGTGCAGAAATAAGTAAAACAAGTGAGTGGCAAATGATTCTGATTCTTGATGACTGATAGACATATTTTTTGATTTTTTCCGCTTTTTTAAAATTTTTCACTTTTTTCACTATTACGTGGTATCGAAACTGGTTTCTTTTGTAAGATATGTTACTCTCGACTGGTTGTTTCGCTTTTCAGCTGAACGCATTTGAGCGATACCGTCACAATGTTTTACGATGTAAAGACAGTGGAGCTGTTCGCCCATTTTGATGTAGATGTTACAAAAAGAAAATGAACACCGAATTCTGAGCGCTAGCCATTTTAGTTCAAACAATTATCGTACATTATTATTACGACTACTATATTAGTACTTATTTGGATACATGGATGGCTCATCTTCACTGATTGTGCGGGCCCATCATAATTTCTATTGTTTCCGAATTTTGCTGGTTTAGTCACTGCGGTTTCCTGGTGTATCGAGGTCAGCCTGGCCGAAGTCTTCCTTAGGTCGTCACCACAGTCACTGTGAATCAGAGGGACGTTTACAAACATGCGACTATTTTTGTACCAGGACGGTGGTGAATACCGGTTTTGGTCAACTCTTATCTGGGTTTCCGGATGGAGACAGCAGGCTTCTCAGCTTGGAAGACCTTGCTGGGAGAATAAATACCTCACTTACACATCGCAACCCAACACACGGGAAAACCACCCAGTCACGATAAGGCGGAAAACCGTTGGAAGACTATATTTTTACTGTTGTTGGATTGTTGAGGTTAAGTTATACAGAACGACGATTCAGGCGATGAGATCAATAATACATTTCTCCGTCGGTATTGTCACCTTATCACCATTTTGCCTTGTACAGTGTGTTTTTCAATTGGATTCAGTTTTTGTGTGCTGCTCCTACGAATATGCAGTTTCAAGCCGAGGACATTTTTGACAATCGCTCGTCTCGGAGGAATATTCTGGAATTCATCGCTACATATACTTCACTAGGCACGGGTAGTTTACAGCAGTTACCCAGGTATTATATTCTTAGCTTCACTCCTGTATGGAAATTTTGAAGTCCTCAGATGATTTTGTTGGATTACGACCTTCATGTTCTGCGGCGCAGTTCGGCAACTAGATGTATTAATAACACAATATCGCTATGAGGCGTTATACCTTACCAGTTAAGTGTAAACAAATGTTGAGAATTGTAATGAATGTTGACTTTAGTATTAGTAGCTGTTCATGTTTTTTTGATCCGGGAACGATACTTGCCTCAGTAACCTGCTATGGAACGGTCAGTGAAACACTTCAACGAAGGAAACGAAGTGAATGGGAATTGGATTGCGACGTTCATTATCTATGGATATATTACATTAGTATTACCAAATACATAAAGGTTAAATGGTAGCGGTGTCAATGGACGTCATTAGTGTGTCTTGACAAATGTTGAAGAATAACGCATTACGCGCTGATCATTCCCTGAACGATGCACCATGCATTCGATTTCAACGAGCTTCCTAGAGCTTACTGAATGCATATATGGACTTTACAATGACCCACAGCGGCCTACCAATGTATTGAGCCAGTGCTGCTATCCTCCCATACAAGTCTGGCAGCCGACCCCTGTGGGAAGGAGGGCTTGGTGATACCAGGGCACTGAGATTGATCCCTTGTGTTTGGAAGCCTGTGACCATTGCATTACACGCACCCGTTACTCGATATTATTATTCCTAATTAGAAATTAGGGACTCGCTAGATTTGTGTGTGGTTTGAAGGTTACCTCAAATGGCTAGTTGTCAGTGGCCAGAATTTTCTAGTTACTCAGATATCTGGGAACCATTTTCATGACTTCCTTGCATGAGCAAGCATTCTTCCGTTTTACTTGCGCAAGTCGTCACCGCAAGCATTCGTCAGTTTAGAGGGTGGTTGTGAGTAGAAAGGAGCTCTGATCCTTGTCCTTGGTGTTTTTTTTCATGACGGCAGCGATTCTTGCCGATGATTTACTATTTTCGATTACTATGAGGAGCTGAACTCTTTATTCTGAATCAAAATTTAAACCTTGAAACACCATCTCGCCATGATGAAGCTGTAAAACAGTTGAAACTTCATGTAAGTGACAACTAATTAGTACATAAAGTAGAACTAAATCAGCTCTGACAGATGTATTTCCAAATATTTTTTGTTTTGTTTCTTTAGAGTTAACCAAAATGCGTATTGAAGCAGGATTCTATTTAAAACGGATTACCTTGTAGAAGGTGGGCTTTCTTTTATTCGTCGAAGAAAGTTCGTACTACGACAACTTGCTGCATATATTAGAACACGAATTCTTGCACCTAACAAAAAAAAACTGGAAAGGAAAGTGCTCCTAAGTGCCGAGGAACAAGTTGTCAGCTGTAGCATAGTTGACTAAAAGAAACTGAAATCGGAGTTATTTCTGGTATTGTTCTACGTTCAGAGAAATCAAGGAACACAGAGACAGTGTAAACTCGAATTAAGAAGAACATTTTTTTACTTTGGCTTAATATTCTATTTATGCCATCCGTATCAGCAATGATAGGGTGCGTGTAGTGCTGTGGTTTGATGTGGCATGCACTACACATGGGTTCAATCCCAAGCCCAGGCTCATCAAGTCTTCCATTACTCCGGTATCGACAAATTGGTACCAGATCTGTTTGGAAGGACAGCTGCACTGGTCCAACATATCGGTAGGCCACCGCGAGTCATTGTATAGCTAAGATATGCATTCAATCATTTCAAACGATCTTTGGTGAAACAGAGCATGGCGCATCCTTCAGGGATTCATCACGCCGACAGCTTTATTCTTTTTGATCAGTAATGATAAGATTGGTTTCAAACTTCACATAGACACATCTCCACCGCTGCTCAGTATTAGAGGTATAGAACAAAACACTCAATGTCGACCAATCCTGTAGACATGCATCATGCGTTCGACTCCATTCGTAGTATTGTAGAAGTGCGTACTTGACCTATACAACTACTTGTGGAGTCTATGAAGATTACCGGCAAATAAAATCATGTTTCCATCGTTCCAGGCAAGTTAGATTTTGGTTTGTTGATTACGGAGAAGTAGAACGCTTGACGTGTCCGAACCCGAGATTGAACCAAAGACCTATTTATATTAGAGGGCACCTTTCAGAACTGGACTACAAGCGCGATGGTCACTATGGAATACATGAATCAATAAACAAAAACAACAACAGTGGAAGCTCTCGATATTTTTAGATTGTATGTTATTTCACATATGGCAAATCAGTTTCAATAAAGGATGAAGCTTGCGGATTGTAAGCCGCGATGAATCAGATCACCTAAGGAATAAGACGATATGTCGACTCCCGTGTATATCACACCAAACTTTATAGTGTTCTACGTATTTATTGAACGATGATTATTTAAAGAACAATTTGTAAATAAATATCACACGTAGATGACAATTGCGGAGCGCGTTATTATGCGCAACAAAGGCATTTAGGAAAAGAAGAGTTGAGGACACTTGTAAAATCACGGCTATAACGGCGTTGATGAATGCCGGACGAAATATAACAAAATATCGATTGATCAAATAGATCACATCAAACAGAAATCTATTGATCTCACACAGTACTTTTACTCGCGAAATAAACACATTGTTTAAGCACATATCTAAGACGTTACATATCACACTGATGGAGGAGACACGTGTATTCTGGGAGCATGGTGTGTTCTTTACAAGTAAGATAAGGAATCATGTGTTTTATGCTGCTCTAATGTCGTCGTTCGCTTTTTGGCATGTATCAAGAGAATACGCTTGAAACGGCAAGGTATAAGAAAAAATAAAACGAAAAAGAAAAAGTACGGACGAACTTTTGAACAAGAATATGAGGGTAACGATACTTAAAATATCCCAAAAATCGCGCATCGATCGATATGCATTATTGAGAGTTGCACGAATTTGAGGTTACGTCATAGGTCGGAAAGATTTTGAATTAAAGTGGTTAACAACACTAAGTGATGATTAGGTAATAGGCGCCCTAAAGTTCTTCGTAAAATATTGGGCGCATATAGGATATGTTCTTTTTTAGGAAAAGGAGCTTAGCGTTTCGTGTATATTTCAGGATTTGGAATTCTTCACAAGCATGTAAAATTACATGTGAGCTGTTGTTAACTAAATGTCATTCCACGAAATAGCATTGGAATAGGACGTCAGTGAAACTTCGATGACCGGGTGCAGTTTTGAAAACGCTGTAACGATGCTAGAAGTATAATTTTAAATAGGTAAAGGCTGTTCTTCAAGATTGAATAAGTGTATAAATCGGTTGATGTGGAAGAGCTTGTGGCATCGTCATTGGCACGGCACCGGGAACGAACTGTGCGTCTATGGATACCTAAAATTCTCTGGTCTCAACCTGTTGAAGTAAATTTACTTACTCTTACAAAAATACTTTTCGGATTCAATGTTTAAATTTTTATTTTCTGTCTATTATTTTTTCATAGCAGGGTATTATTTCGAATACAACTACAATGACGCTGAGATATTTGCAAAACTCAGCCCCAGTCCAGATTCAAACCCATGATTACTCTAAGGGGGCTCACATGTTACTCATTGCACCACTGAGACCTTCGCTTTGCCTTTCAGCCAGTTTTTTATCCTAATGGTCCCATCAGCAAACACCCGTGATCACCCGTACGCAGTAATTAAAGAAATACATTGTAATTTCGACTGCAGCCTCGGCTTAACTGGGTTCAATGCCGATTTATGTTCCGTTGATCATTCCTGTCGACGGGGATTGCTGATGGCCCATTAGGATAAAAACTGAGAGAAAGACTAAGCGAGAGCCTCAGTAGTACAGTGGGTAATAGGCGAGTCTCTGGAAATAGTAGTCGGGGTTCGAATGTTTTTGGTGTAGGGTCTGAGTTTGGGAAATATCTCAGTGTTAGCCATTGTGGTTGCATTTCACTTATTGGATTAATTTGACTTCGCGAACACTCCGGCAATATTATTCGCGTCCGTTTGATTGTGAACTACTATTGTATTTATACTCAAATAAAAATGAAATATAGGTGGCAGACTATCGTTCAATGGACTCACGAAAACAGAACATGGAATGGACAAGCAATCGATATTAACCTTTTGAAGGAATTGCGGGTCAATTGTGACCACTGTCGGATCTGATGGTGTCCGTGACCTGATTGTCACCACAGCTTCACCGGGTATGTTACCCTGTGCGATACGAGTGAACATCACCTGAAATAAATTCGACCACTTATATGTCTACTAATAAAGAGATGAATACATTAACATTTATAACTACATAATTTTTGGTCAAGGCACCGAAGATATAAGCGTCTCCATGATGAGGTGTGGCGCTTATTGATCACCACGGCGAATCAATCAATAACTTTCATAACTTTTACCGCGTTATAATGCATGTGTCAAACCATGGCGAATTTTCAAATGTGCTAATTTGGAAATTTGATTACAACACGGAAGAAAGCATTGGTCAGCCCTCGACTGACAGAACGTTCGAATTACGGTCAGAAAGTTTAGGAATCTCACGTTTTCCACAACAACATCCGGAGTTTGGAAGTGTGCAATGATATCCGCTAGGCCTACATTCGGTCCAATACCGTACACGACAAGCTGATTGACCTTAACGAATTTCATCGCTAACAAATAATCCACTCGATGTCACTGGTGGGAAAACACCGATCAACAACATACCTGCCCTGGTATGATCATATTAGGAGAAACAGGTGGTGAAGGATATGGCCAAAACATTGGCGCTGACATTGGCACAAGTCCAGGAATACCTGAAGGTTCCTATTCTGATCATAAATTTACTAAACGAATTCTTGTTTTACTTTTCCTGATTCGATTTATGAATGTAGTCATTGAAGATAACTTAAGCATCATTGTAATGCTGAAATATTTGCAAAACTCCGGACCGCAGGTGTCTGCGGTGGGGACGAACGCGCTATTGTCCTCTTCGGGGAGTAAAGCGTTCACCACCACACCACGCTGGTCCTTCGTTTCGCCTGTCACTCAACTAGTTCTATCGATCTTTTGCCATCAGCAATCACCCGTCAACGGGATTGATCTGAAAGACAGGCGAAACGAAGGACCCGCATGGTGTGGTGGTGAACGCGTTACTCCCCGGAAAGAACAATAGCGCGGTCGTTCCCCACCGCAGACACCTGCGGTCCGGAGTTTTGCAAATATCTCAGCATCACAATAGTTACATTTAGCAAAATACTTTGCCGTTAAAAAAATAGGCAGTAGATAAAAAGGTTAAGATTAAGCATCATTATTTTTATCTCTAATCCACTATCAATCGGTTATTCAAACCAATATCTAGACTTCTTCAAAATGATTTTTCGACTTGTCTTCTCTTCCTTGTGTGTCTAGCATGATTAAATAGAGAAATAAAACGTTACAAATAAATAATATACGGTAACAAAACTCACTCGGTACGAATGCCGTCGGTCTTTGTGGCAACATAAGCGGTGGTGGTGGTGGTGGTACAGGTGCTGGTGCTTTTGGTGTCATCACCAGGTGCATGTCATCGGGTGAGCATTGGAAGACCTGAGAGTAGAAAATCTAAGGTGCCTTATCTTGGTATTCTTCACGACTATATGAAAGACAATTTTTCTCGAATTGTTTGTGGAATGGAAGGTCTAAGAACCTATCCTAAATATTGTAAGGAGATTTTTGGAATGTTCAACCATCTGATGATACAAATCCTTCTAGTCATCTCAGTTTAATGACTGATTGTATTAATGGTCCATAATTACTGGAATATTTGGATGGTTCGACCTCACTGGTTGTGCTGGTCACAGAATGATCTCCATTATTTCGGAGTTTTGCGCATTTAGCCGTTCTGAAGTCTGCCCCAAGTCGTCACCACCACAGGCAGTCGCCGCCCTTCTGGATCAAAAGGAGATTTGCTACAATGCAACTAGTTGCGGTTTACTCTTAGCTGATCTTCTTAATGGAAACGCCGGACTCCTTCTCAACTTGGGAGACCCTGACAGGGGTGAATACCCCGTTGTACATCGCAGCCCGACGTCCAGGAACACCTCCCAGCCACGAAGAGGCGGTAAAGGCGGTGAACTGTCGACAGGGGTACATAATTTCTTTTACTAATGTATACAACCTTGCTCAGTTTTCGTCACATTAATTAATATTGCCGTTTTTAAATTTTTGGCTAGTTTTACTCTAAAGGTGTTGAATGTTCAATATTCTCACATGGACATTACATACAAGACGGCCATGCGTAACGACATTTCGCAAGCACCACGGGTTGGGTAGGGTTAGGTAGTAAGAGAACTTATGGTGGAGTCAAATGAAAATATCATTTAACAATAAAACTTCAAAACCCTTTGTGGGAGGGTGTCTTTGAGAAGTCGCCAAGCCGCCATAAACAGAAATTGAACACAGAGGAAAACTAAAATCAATCTGGACCAAAATATTGGAAAATGATTGCTGCAGCAAAGTCAGAATAGCTTATCTTTGACCTGATCGCTACGTTTTCTGATTTGTTCTCGAAATGAATTGACATAGATCATTATTAACAACGTGCACCAAGCATATCCGGTCGCCGGAGCCTAGTGGCCTGTTTACTCAAAAGTATAGGCTTAGATAACAGACTTTCGTCGAAATTAAAGGAATTGAAGGGCTTATTGAAAATTTATAGCACACGACAAAAACCTGCTGCCTGTGCATTGAGTTTTGCCATATGGAGTTTCTGGCATATTCAAGCATCACAGATATGAGGACAAATAGAATAATCACTGGACCGTCAACGGATTGGAAAGGACGTATAGGTCATTTTCTTAAGAGATTATAGCAACGAATACAACAAAGCAATCATCCCGCTAAAACAGAACAAGTCATAGTGATCTATGAACTGCGAAGCATTGTGGTCTTAAAACGAAAGCGACTGTATCCTACGTGCACAGCTAGGAAAATCGGGTAGACATAATTAGCAAAAATTCTGCAATAGCGGACTTCTTTGGTTCAGCGCTTTATGAAATTCGTGGTTATATTTGGTTATTCTCTACTTATCCATTTCTTTTATAGAATTTCTAGAGGAAATCGACGTAATTCTCACCTCAATATACCGTTGTTTTTTGCCGATAACCATGAACTTGTTATGAGCAGCTGCTGCTGCACCAGCCGCAGCTTGTTCGCTGTTCATCTGAATGAACGCCTCCCCTGACGGATGACCTGAAACTCCGAAAGATGAGGATCGTCTCATTAGCCTTTCCCATTTCTCAACATTGATTTCGAAATTCGCTCTTAAGCTGCGGTCTCTTCTTTGTTACTTTATTCTTGAGTAAATATTGGAAAAAGATCTTAGAGCAAACTAAGAAATAATATACTTAAGTCATTCTTTCGATGGTCTATGAAGAATCTAGCGATTTAAGAGAGATTGTCGGACGAGTTTTTCAAAGTTGTCCAAGAATCCACACTCTTCTATACCGTACTATAAAAGCAAGTAATGCTTTCGATTTTGCATGAATATCAAAATTAGGTCGTTGAGATATTGATCGATAAAGCATGTCTACCTTGGCTGTTGAACACCATGTGTACGCCTTGGAATTGAATGAATCGTGCATGTTCGCCAAGGAATTCTACAACATGTTCGACCCGTGCCTCATAAGGTAAGCCACGCAAACGAACGCAATCACGTCGCATTCCGTTCACCGACGTCGGTTCGGTTGAACGTTTTACTACCTGAAAAAAAAACGGAATAATAATTGACTAGAATTCCGACTCAGAAGATGGAGAAGCAAATTGCCAGCAGCAGACATCAAAAGTACTTTTTAATCCATCCACAACGGAGGCGCGCCGTTTAGCGTGGCTCGGCGAAGAATACGAGCAATTCTTGGTCGCCTGCGGACGCTATGATTTCAAGACAATGAAAAAAATTTTTTTTGAAAACTAGGGTGCCTTAGGAGCTGTGAATTTGAAGGAATTTAGAGGAAACTTTGCTCTGTTGTTCTATGGGTATGAATGATATGTATGCTACTTTTCACTGTGTCGGTTTGTCGAATTTTAAGATATCCACTGTGTGCTAATATGGTCCATTATGCAAAAACATTAGAGTTAGCATTTGGAAGTATTTTGCAAACATGTTCAGTCGACCTTGGTGTTTTTATATCCACACATTCCATAGAACCATAGTGATTAAAATGGAATAACATTTAATTGCTATAACCGCAATGATGCTGAAATATTTGCAAAACACCGGACCTCAGGTGTTTGCAGTGGGGAACGAACGAGATAATACCGCTTTCGGAAGCTAACGCGTTCACCATCACACTATTCGGATCCTTCATTTCGCCTGTCTTCAGCTAGTTCTATCGATCTCTGCTACGCTTACTAGTTCGACTTCCGAACACGTTAAACAGCCCTTTCAATTGTTTCGGATTCAATAAAACTGTAACGGAATCTGGAAAGGATAAAACGCTCCACTCTTACAGCATCGACAGATTTCCGAACTCTTCGCGTATAAAACGTATATAAATTCACTTCATAGTGAATTGATGAGTCAATATTGAATGAAAGTACAACCATTAGAGCAAAATATTGGAAAAGGACCCATGATACGGTCGGTAAATGTTGCTAGCTTTTGTTCATTTTCGCGAAAACAGCGTTTTGTTCAGCGTAGATAAATTGTAGATTGTTTCCTAAATCTAATCCTATTCGTCTATCTTCCTATCATTCACTTTGTACCAAAATTCAAATGACTATTTGAACTCCTCAAAAATACCTTAGATAGGAAAAAGCCTAAAAATCGTTAACAAAGGTAAGTCGGAACAATACTGGTATTAAGGCAGACAAGGTTTGTACTATATTCGTAGTGCCCCATTTTCTCTTTCAAGCAACCAAATTTTTGGTAGAAAAACCGCAATGAGGAACCGGTTTATTGGTACTTTGCTGCTCGTTGTGGTGTACTTTTCAAAAAAAAAGTCGAGTCCATGCCAATTCCACTGCAGAATAGAGGCTGTTAAAGAACTTCCACTGATAATGGTAAGAAATTTTCCCCGCTATAATTCCGCTGTTCACTCGATGGAAGTTCGAGGACCGAGAACTGCGTTCTCATTTTTCCCTTTCTCTCATCTTCATTTCCATTTTATTTTCTGAACTCATTGTCCATAAATACCTCAACGTGGCTAGAAGACATTTCTGGTTGTCAGGCTGTGATGTATCAAGGTGATTTCATTCTCTAGCTGAGTCAGCCTAACTGACATGGAGTTCAATATCGCCATAAAAAAGGCCAACTAGAGTAAATTGGTGACAGCAAATAACGCGTTATAGTAGCAATCAAACCACAAGGTGGCAACTCTGTCTCCGATTCACGAGGGCTGGATCTGCCTGTGGTAGCAACTTGGGATAGTTCTAGCTCGGCTGTCTCGTAATTTCATATGAAGGAAATTTTATCCAACCAATAATTTACGGGTGACACTGGAAATTTGGGTGGAGCACGAACCATTCATCGGTAAGACAAACCATTAAATTATTTGAGGACACAATTACTGATGAAACTACTTAATTTTGCAGAAGCAAAACATTGATTTTGTTCCCAATGCAAAAATGTACAGTCCATTGAAAAGATTAAAAAATTGGTCAGATAAAACCAATCGATAAGCTCGAACAGATCGCTGATTACATAAAACTCATAAATCTTCTATAGTGGAAAATTTTAGAAACCATCTGCCATTACGAATTGTAGTGAATTACTTTTCTTATCGTCACTTAGAACTTAATTGGAACCTATTACTATTGAAATATGTGCGTTTTGGAAAATTAATAATATTTGACACAACAACTGACATATTAAAAAGGAGATACATTAGGTATTATATATATATATATATATATACATATAACTACAAAAAAAGGATAAAACTCTTGGCGTTGGTAAATCCCTGAAGGGCGCGTCATGCATTCGACTTCCATCGTTGAAGGTGACTGAATGCATATCTGGCCTTTACAATGACTCGCGGTGGCCTACCGATGTATAGAGCCAATGCTGCTATCCTCGCAGACAACTCGGGTACCAATTTGCCCAAACCGGAGGTATGGAAGGCTTGGTGGGCCACGGGCGCGGGGATCGATTCCATGTGTAGTACAGAGTGCCTCCGACCACTGCAATACACGCGCTCTACATAACTATATTATTATATTAAGACTAATATTACATATCGAGGCGGATGTCACAGTGGCAGTGATGTCAGTCATCATGAGCATGGTACCAGCTCCATTCCACTCTGGGCCAACCAAGTCTCTAATACACCCGGGGTCGGGAAACTGGTACCGGACTTGTCTGGCAAAAAAATCGCTCTCTGTAATACAATTGGGATAGTTCCAGCCTGGCTAGAGGATCTCAGGACTCCAGGGAGAATTTCTCGACCAGCATTCTACGACATTCAACATGAAATGAAAATCCTCAAGCAGCAACCGAATAATCCACACGTAAAAGTTGGTAGATCATCGTGGATAATGGATGCTAGGAAACGAATCGAACGTGAGAAGTGCTGGGATCCGCACAGTAGACTTGAAGACAGGTCATATAAATAAATAAATAAGAGATAAACAAAAACTGATATATAAGGTGGAATTCAAGAAAAAACAGCCGAAGGATAACAATAGGCAGTTTATCAGGTAAAGCTATGTTCCAAAGATATTCGTATCTTTGTCGGCAAGAGCTCTAACACAGCCTCAGACAAAAAAAATTCAAAGTATAATAATCTTAATAAAAAATGTTGTGATTGCTTTCCCAGTTAACAACTGAACGCATTACTGATTCATTATAACACACGTAGTCATTGAGCATGAGAAGAACATGCTTCATCGCGCACCTTTTGGCCGTATGTTTTCCTTTCGGCCTTAATCCACGGTAACTACAGTAGAATTTTTGGTTTTAGATGCCTACAAGAATCTCGTAACTTGCAAAACGCCGTGTCCATTAGGGCAATAGAGAACTGGGCCCTATCGTGAGCTAGCAAGTAGTGTAATCCTTAAATCCCAATCCCTACTAGGATCGACAACTTTTGCAAATGAGATCATAAAGTATGAAACATAAAAGCAATTGGCTTTGAACAATTCTTAAGAGATACACGCCATGCAATGCATACGACACCATTTGTCCCTTAGTAAAGGCTATTCAGTGCATGATAATCCTATACAATGACTTGAAAAGCGTCTGTCGATAAACCAAATCAGTGCTTCTATCCTTCCAGACTAGCGTGATGCATGCAGAATCCGAACAGATAGAGGTTATGGTTAACTCGAAAGACGTGATCGAATAAAAGACCAAAAAAGCGTACTGAAGAGTACTTCTAACCATCTTAAGATTGCACATAAGTAACTCTAAGGGTGACATCGCTATGAATGGTAACAGAAAACAACAACTTGTCATTGATAGACGACCTGGAAACTGATCTCTAATGATGACGGTTAGATAGAATGGGCAGACAGAGGAGAGGGTTTCAACACATGTCATACCACGCTATGAACCAGTTTCGCACAGCGGGGTTTCCTTGTAGACTAATGAATGAAATAGTAGTAATTGCACCGAACATTCACTCTCAACAATGAACGTTTTCCACTGCCATCAAAAACGCTGCACTGTTCTTAACGACGTTGTTAATGCTTAGGATACCATTAAGAATTCTTCTGCTTTCAACTACAGAACTTTACATTGAAGAGTGGTGTCGATGATTGGTTGAGAGATTACCATGCTGATTACACGAGAACAACGCTAGTTCAACTAACTGATGACGCTTCCTTCTCTAGAACAGAACCTGTGCGACCTCCAGCTGAATATTTTCATGCCCTTTTCTTTGAGATCAGTCTCTTACGAACCAAGACACTCTTGCTTTCACAAATCCTTTAAAGTGCTTAATGTTGGGCAATCGCCCATAAGAAACCAAGTCACTCGTTAGAAAAAGTTTTTTTACTTGTTGCGGAAAACCGATATCGTATACATGAACTTGTGTGATAAAGGAATTGTGCTAAAGGTAATGAGTTCGGTACTTTGAATACAGTATCCGAAAACTCATAATGTCCGGCTCATATTATACCAGATCTGAGCAATTCACAACGGCTCTCCTCTTTTGTTATTATTCTGAATTTCAGTACTAGATAATGGATTCTGCCATTGCCAAGCTGATCGCGATAACGGTCCTGGCTAATTAAGGAAATACTGATGCAAAGAGAATCGGTGAGCCTATTACGTAAACCTGACGCGATCCAAGAAGTAGAACAATCATCTTCGACCTACCTTGGGCGACTTTATTTACCTACCTTTCTTCGTAGGTTCCGAACTAAGATATACAGTAATTAGCCTATTGCTAGAGCAAACTTACTCAAGTCGACAAGGTGTTTCATTTTTCCACCCAGAAGCCCAGTTATGGGCAAACCAGTAATACACACCCGTACCCAGAGAGCTATCCATGACTACTTTTTCTTCTAAAATAATAGAAAGAAAGAGCTTTATCCATAGAACTAGCTGAGAGACAGTCGAAACGAAGAACCAGCGTGGTGTGGTGGTGAACGCTTTACTCACCGGAAAGGACAATGGTGCGTTCGTTCCCCGCCGCATACACCTGCGCTCCGGAGTTTTGCAAATATCTCAGCACCATTAAAGTTATATTTCACAATGTATACACTGCCGTTAAAAAGAGTAGGCAGTAAATAATAAGTTAAAAAGAGCCTTATATTAAAAATGTGAGGTTCTCCGAACCTCTAATGAGTCGAATAGTATCCAGGCGATCATTTTAGTATTAATCAATTAAAAACACCAATCAAAATGTGGTGGATCGGATGAGAAAGCTCGGGAATCAGAACATCGCTGTTTCTTGTAAACGTCGAGATCGTTTGACAGCTCAAACAACACATGAAAAATGACCTGTCGGTGTCATGTGGTGAAAACGATTCAGCCGACCGAATATGTATAGTTCAACACTTCTAGGACACATAATTTCTTACGGAATGCCAAAAATCATTCATCATCCCAAAAGCTCAAAAGATTTTATACAGTGCGATTTATATTAGTACGTACTACAAATATGATTAATATTCGAATTGGTACCATGTCGCTCAAATTTTGAGCTACATTTATAGAGGATAAAGCTCTCGGTATTGATCAATCCCTGAGGGATGTGCCATGCATTCGACTTCATTAAGTATCGTTGGAGGTGACTGAATGCATATCTGGCCTTTACAGTGACTCGTGGTGGCCTACCGATGTATCGAGCCAGTGCTGCTATCCTCACAGACAAGTCTGGTACCAGTTTGCCGACCACTGCCGCAAACGCGCTACATTTACAGGAAATCTTTTATAATTAATTGGATACATTTCAATAACAAGGTAAACATACTAATTTTTTCCCTCTCTATTTCAACGATATCACACATCAGCCAAATAGATTCTCCAAATTCAAGTTTTGGGTAGAAACGTTTCCAAATCTAAGTGCTAGAAGCCAGTTTTTTAAGGGTACTAATGGATCGCCAAGATCTGCCGAAGCGAAGGCTGCATTTCGTTGGGCTTGTGGAATGGAATCCTTGAATATGGTGAGAGTGAAGAGCATTGATTTGCAAGAAGACACGACCATGTGAATGATCGTGGAGCCTCTATCCTTCCTTTGCCTTCCTTCTTGGGAACCTCTCCTTATGGATACTAGTTTGCTAATCAATTGGCCAAAAACTTTTTCTTCCATCGAAAGATTTCCGGTTCACTGCGTACTACTATGAAAAATTATCAACTTAGTTTTTGCCTTACCTGTTGTACTTCTGCACTAGTACTACGAAACAGTTCAATGTATCGATTTCCTATCGTTTGACGATGTTTCGCGAGCGCACGTTGACCTTGCTCCTCATCGGAAAACTGCACGAAAGCATCTCCTGAAAATCAAACGTGCAATAAATCTGCGATTTTGAACGTCAAAAATTAAGAGTAAAGCGGTCAGTCTCCTAGGAATGTGCTATGCAAATCCAACAGTGATTGGATAAACATTTGTTTATATAACTACTTCAGGTGGACTAACAACGTTATCATGCCAATGTTTCTATTCTCCCAAACATGTGTGGTTCTAATTTACTGACACCGAGTGATAGTGTGCTTCGTTTGTTCTAGCGCAGAATTGAACTAGCGACTACATGGGGACTTTATAACACCTTAACAACTGCACTCGAATTATCTGACGCTGTCGCGTACATGGGCTCTAGTTTCACCATCACTTATACCAACCAAATTATCCACCTAATGGAGTCGGTAAATATACAGCTAATTCGCTGAAAGAAAAGGGGCTTGTTCATAATCCAGCCAAAAATAGATAGATCCTTAGCTGATGGTACTGGTGGAACAAGTTTATAAAATGCACTTATATATAAAGTGTACGCGAAATCCATAAAAATTTCGCAATGATTAATAAATTTGAATGTTTAACTTTTATTTACTGCCTATCATTCCTCTCAAGCCATGGTGTTATGAAGCATGTGAACCTTTGCATAGGATGATCGCAAGTTCAAAGCGTACCTGAGGTTCCAAACTTTGTTCATATCTCAGGAACATTGTGGTTGTAATGTCTCCTAGTTTTTATGCATACGTTTAGTCCCTTAATGCTTTACCACCTCATCGGGGTACAGTTCGAGGCGTCGGACTGCAATGCACAACGTCGGACTTATCGCCATCTCAACAGGGTTTCCCAGGCCGAGGAATTCGATAATTCCGTCTGCAAGCCCAACTAGGAACAAATCTACACCATGGCAGACACTGATGAGCTACATGTGACCACAATTCTTGACCGAAAACAGCGAAAAAGAAAGAGAGAGCAGAATATTAGGAAATGTGACGCTGCTCATAAAAGTAATCACTATGGAGCTCTGATCTGCCATAAGGATGAATGAGGAATGAAGATTCTACTGGGGCTCTGCAGAGCTATTCGATGATTAAAGCAGATTGCAGATTATACATTTGATAGAAGTGGTAGCCACATTTAATAAATTTCCAAACATCTCTTTCAAAACAGTGGTTTTTTTCCTCCAAATTTGAAGATTACTGCCAAATCGGCCGAGTAAGCAAGCCCTAGTGGCTAATATTACTAATCGTTTGTTGACGTTGACATAAATACTGGACAGAATAAACGCCCAACTACCACACCAATATCGATTATCGATTTGTGAACGATTTTTTGAACACTAACCAGTTGGTCGTCCATCGCTCCTCGTGACAAACAGCACATTGTCCATCATTTTACAGCTCTCCGGTTCACGAGCGAAGAAATCGCGCTATAAATGTGTTTATTGATTAATATTGATTTGTTTATCTATTTTGATGACGTGTGTTCATTCGATCATTAGAGACCATACGAAAGCCGTATGATAACCCAAACCACCATCTCCAATGAAAATCGAGTCCTAGGCAAATACGAACGAGACTCGTTTTTTTTCGAAAACCAGAATTTATCAAAGTTCTTTTGGGCTACCGACAATTATTAATAATTTCAACAGCTTTTCTAATATTACAAACTGATGAAAACACTAATGAACAGATTTGTGGTACGAATACCTGAGTATGACTTCACCGTATGAAAAATTCTCTAATGAAAGACCCTTATAATGAGCATATCGCTCCCTTTCTCTGTTCGTATCTTTGTCTCTCTGCCTTCCTTTCTCCGTTTCCCTCTGTTACTCCCCTTTCCCACTCTTGCCCTCTCTATCTCCTTTGTATAATGCTGGTTGGCTCTTGACTGACGTTGTCCAGTTATAGCATGCTAGATTAGAATTATCTGAACTAAATTAAAAAACCTTCACAAACAAGCGATCATAAGATCGATAGTATTAGTTCACTTAGATCAGTACCAATCGATAGGTTAGATCGATACTGCTGCAATTCGTCAAGCTTTACCCATTTGATAATGATAAATGTCTATGCATTGGTTGACGCATTTCAATTAAAAGTTTCCATACATAGCAGAAAATATCCTTTTTTGAAATCATATTTTATTTTTCATATTAATTTTTATAAAACATTTTTGTGAAATTCATATGGAAGCCTTTGAATCTCCTTTATGTCGCTTTGCCGACTTCGAAAATATGAAGAGCTTGGTCTACTAGGAGTCGGGATCGAAAAGATGACCATGTGCATCATAGTGGCACCTCTAACCGCTATGCTACGCGCTTCCAAGACAATCCAGTAATGTAAACAGAGGTAAGAAAAACAATTAAACGAAGTAAAATGATTGAAATAAATAAATTATGAATGTCAGCGTACTAAGATGTCTCTCGAGTGCCCAAAACTATTTCGTTCGGCTAAGGTTCTAATGCGTTCCATTTCGTATTGCAGTTGAAATATGAGAAAATGAAAAGATGATTTTGGGTTTCTTCTTTGTGACAGGAAAAAACCAATTACTCTCTCAGACGCAGGAAGAATTTCAAAATTTTTTCGCATTTTCCTACGTAATATATTTTATCGGACATCACTGCATCTATTGGGAATTAGCCTGTTGTTTCGTACTCGACGAGTTCGGTCGTCGGTCGACTAGTAGCAGTTGTCGTAGCTGTCCTGGAATAATTCCGGTCGGAAGACGGCAAATCTCCCTCAGATCGACAAAAAATGGTGACTGGACCATTTCTGATGAAGACCTTAAATATGAGGCAAACCATACTCAACCAGAATTCAATATATCAGGACTAAGAAGTCAGTAGGCGATCCTTAAATCATAACCGAATCTACATATGGACCTGACGATCCGTGTACTGGAAGGCGATTGCACGATAATGAGACGGAACGAGTCAATAGAAATACTGAAGCAGTGAAAGGAGAACAGCCATCTAGGTAAGTATGCCAGTAATAAAATTCATAAATTGCTTTAACTTACTTTACTGTAGGTGATATTGATAAATAAGGTTCGGAGTCGATCAGTCCCTGACAAATGTGCCATGCGTTTGACCTCATTTCCAAAGAGGTAGAGGTATTTGGCCCGAAATTTGGCCGACTCCATGACTTGTGGTGGCATACCAGTGTAGTGAATCAGTTTTTATCTTCCCAAACAAGTCCTGTACCGATTTATCGACATCGGAAAAGTGGTAGTCTTGTTTTTCTCAGAGCAAGGGATTAAACCAAGGACCCCGTGGCACCTCTATCGTGCTACGTTCAAATCATATAGGCGATATAGATCTATTATTAATGAACGAATCGTTCGTGCCAGTTGGTGTACAACTTCTGAAAAGCTCCGATTCGCGAGGTGCATTTGCTGCATCATCTGAAGACAACAGTGTTCACACAGACACACTGCAGTCAGCATTCATTAGAGAATTTTTACGATAGATTACAATAATGGCGATGGCGAACGGAATAGAAATAATATGGCCCGTCGGTCGTGAGCGGCTAGATAGTTGTCAACAATTCACGTTATTACTTGCTCGAAGGAGCGCCTAATGTTCCACCACCGATTAGATAGTATCGAACATCTAGAAATGATTTCAATACAAATATAAAAAATATATCAACCAGGTGTTTAGTAAGTAACTTTCTGACATATTTTCATCCTTACTTAGTAACGTCCATGGTGATTCGTCGATCATTTTTAAAAAACCTCTAATAACAGACTTAACTATCCACGTAGTCAACATCGTTCTTTGAAAATAAAAACGGTTTACTTGGTACTTGCCTGATACTTGAATGGCCCATCCTCACTGGTTATGTGGACTCCAGCATAATCTCCTCAGATTTGCTGGTTAAGCCGTTGTGGTTCCCTGGAATCCCGAGGTCAGCCTGGCCAAAGTCTGCTTCAGGTCTTCACCACTACAGACAGTTGTAGTCCTTGTGCATCAGAGGAAGATTTACCACCATGCGACTTTGATACCAGGACAGTGGTGGATCCTTGTATTGGTTTACTTTTAACTAGGTTTCCAGATGGAAACGCCAGACTTCTTCTCAGGTTGTGAAACCTGTCAGGAGGATGAATTCCCCCCTGTACATCGCAGCCCGACACCCAGGAACACCTCCCAGCTACGATGACGCGGTAAGCCGTTGGGAGGAAAAAAACGATTTAGTATTAGTTTAATCGCTAGTAGTCTAGGCGTGTAGTTTAGTAGATTGTGGGTCTCTGAAATACACACTGGATCCTTGGTTCGAACCCATACTCAAGGCAAAAGAAGCTCCCCTTCCATCTCATCCTTCCATGCTTGATGAAATTGCAGTTTTTCGTCAAAAGTCAAGAACAACAGTGAATGTGGTTGATTCGCCTACTCCAGAACATCCTGCGTTAGTCCACCAGTTGACTGCTAGGATTCTATTGTTCACATAGGCACGTCTGCAACGAAGTCACTGATAACAATCAACCAAAGATGGCTTAAGCGGAGTCACTGCGCTTTTCGTTAAATCAACAACAACAGTGCACATTAGAAGGTACTCTTATTGTACTAAGCACCACATTTGTGCAGATACATTTCTCCCTCATTCTTAAGTCATGGAGGCGTAGTGGTGAATGATGAAGCAATGGTACCCGCGATTCATGGGTGCAAACAAAACGACTGATTTCATTCTCACCGAAAACAACTCTGCAACCGTCGATGCTCAGTCATTGGAGTAATGACATTGTCTTCAGCTTCTCAACCCTTGCATGAACATTGTCTAGTAGTGATCTAAATCCTCAGTTATACTCATTTCTTAATACGAAATCAATTGCTTGACTTTGCTTCTTAGAAGATCTGAAAACGAGTAATTTTCCGATCTTCTGAATCAAAAATCTATTGTGAAGCAAGCAAGACAAACATAAGTGCAGCTAAATATAACTGTAACACTAAGAATTTTTCATTACAAACCCACATAGGAGAAAAATTCTCTCTTCATATTAAATCTGACAGTACCATTGAGTTGCTTTAGTAACTAGCAAAGCGACTCTTTTCCCTCTTCTATCGCATTGTCAACATAGCATCCTTCAAGCTCTGATAATGTCTAGTGTAGGGTCGATCGGTCAGTTGTGTCTAAAGTTCCAGGCAAAACTGGGAAATGATTTGATAAGATCACTTCCAAATAAACGCTTTTAAGTAATCTTTGATTAAAATTCAACCAACAGTTGATTAGATTCTATTAAAGGACAAAAGATAACGCTCTCGGCATCGATCAATCCCTTTGGGATGCATAATGCAATCGATTCCATTCGTAGCAACGTAAGGTGATTCAGTGCATACTTGGCCTATACAACGACTTTCAGTAGGCTACTGATTTACCAACTCAGTGATTTTATCCTTCCAGATAACTCTGGTACCCGGTCCAATTTGTTAGTCCCGGAGGGATGGATGATGTGGCATGTACATAGGGCGATGATAGAACCAGCGACCGAATATGTAATGTAAGATATCTCTAATCACTGCGCTAAGCGCGGATTGATAAGATCTATACAACGCACAAAAAGGGCCACATCTACAACCGCAACGGTTATTTCCTAAACGTGTTCATCGTTTCTCTACACTTTATTAAAAAGAAAATTAGATTTTATCTGTATCTGTATCCGAACAAAGCCAGCCGTTTGCAAAACAGACGCGTTCTTGCCGTTTTTACAGAACCTCAGAACTGAAATCGCACATCTCTTATACGAAATACATAAGTCATTGCCAGTAAAAATGTCATAAAACGCTGTCACACGTGTTTTTAAATGGCAGACGACCGCGAACGGTAAGAAAATGTCGCCATAAAACTGTGTAGTCCTAGAAGCAGAAGCTGAAGATTCCTATTGAAAGGCTTCTACCTGTCAATACATTTCTCATTACTCAACGTCTTCTACTCAAGTCAATCACCAAAAATCTCGAATATTCGACTCAAATCCGAGTACTCGGTATGTCGTATAACAAAAACAATTCGGTTTCTCTAACACTTTCCTTCAGACCGAAACCCACGACAAGCAATAAAATAGTTCCAGTTATGGCAAATGTGAAGCTTACGGTATGTGCAGTTCGATCACTGCTGAACAAATTCCAAACAGACACTGTCAAACACAAGATTCCTGTCGCACCAAATAGAAATAAATTATTGATTGCTATCAATTTTCAAGTTAATAACTACAGATTTCCCTTACTTCAATCAATACAACGAAAATAATTAACATTTTCCTACGGTGCAAAGAAACGTTCTGCTGTTGAAACAACTTTCCAGGTTTCTGATGTTTTCAACAGAACTTTGTCTACAAATCATGAAAATAACCGCATGACAAAGAAAAGAAATATTTAGCAATCGATTAATCGACTTTTAGGTGTTTTCTCTGATATTCAGAAGAGTTCGCGATGATTGAATCATCTTCATTTTAAAACGATACCTCTAACGTTTCAGAAACGGCAAGAAAAAGATCTTAGAAATACCTGAAAAATAAAAAATTATAGGCATTTAATAATAACGAACCGTAAGCAATGAATCTGTCTTTTTGAAGGGTTGAGCACGAGCTTTTGATCCAAAATTTTCCTTATAGATATTTTTCTTAAACTTTTTCCCTAACAGCCCTTAATAATTAAATAGGACTTTATACAGCATATAAGCAACTCGTAACCGAAAAAAATTACTTAAGAAAGTGTGAAAAAACAACTAGGCACATTTTCAACGTAGAGATTTTTCCAACAGCACTCGTTTCGGAGGGCGCGTGTAGCGCAATGATCGAAGGCGCTCAGCAATACACATGGGATTGATCCCTGCGCCCTAGGCCCACCAAACCCTCCGGGATCGGCAAATTGGTACCAGACTTGCCTGCGAGGATAGTGAGAATAGCAACACTGGCCCGATACATCGGTAGGCCACGGCGAGTCATTGTAAAGGCCAGATATTCATTCAATCACCTCCAACGATGCTTAATGAAATCGAATGCATGGCGCATCCTTCAAGGATCGATCACCGCCGACAGCTTTATCCTTTATTTTAATATACTCGTTCCGGATCAAAAACAGAAGCTTCACGTAGCTTTGCGAACTTTTCGAAACGGTAGTATACCGATGGAAGCGAAAATATTTTCCTTTCAAATAACACCACCACATTTGGGATGGGAAATACTCTCTATAGAGTGTGCCGAACAATAAAACTCCCACAGAGTTATAAGACGTTACCATATCAGTAATGTTATGATTTCTATAAATAGGAAATGGGACACAGGCATGAGCACCAGGGCCCATCTCGAAGATGAGTGTTCTATAAAACCCATTCAAAACATGTGTCCAATTTTGTTTTCAAACCTATTAGTACTGAGTATGGAAAGCAGACATTGCAAAAATCGTAATTAAACACTGTGAAGCGAAGGCTTCCCTTCTAAACCCTGTCAAGAAGCTCTATTCAAGCTTAATACCGTTCAATATATTATTGGAAACACTGTTGCAATTCTGATAAGAAATTTCATTTAATGGCAAATAGTGAGGGCCTGGAAAAGCAAGCTTTCAAGAATACAAGGAACGAAATTCTACGCGAACAGTTAATCATCGATCAAATGCAAATCGTGCCGAGACCGCTAAAATTCTTCTTCGGCCAGCTGTTCAGGTATCAGATTAATAAACATATGGATCTAAGGAGTTTGTGACAGAAGATATTGATTTTCACCGATTAGACTGCATTCACCACATTCACGGCAGCAACAAAAGCTGTCACTCAGAAGTCCTAGAATCCGACAGCACCACGCTAAGGCGACGAACTGATAACAATGGCTGGAATCAGAATCTCTCTCTCCCCCTCTTTCGCCTCTCTATTGCTCCTTTTTTCTTTCTTAGACATAAATTCTCCAAATTACTGACCATTCTTGAAAGAACTAGGCCGTTTTTGGCTTAGCCCGTAAATTAACTACTAAGCGCACAATAAATCTCTAGTAAATGAGATTAGAATCGAAAAAGAAACTGATATTAGAGTATTATATTAGACATAGAAAAAGGTTGAACGAGCCGAGAAATAGTCAGAAGGAAACCAAGGCGTGGAAAAAAGAACTGCTTATAGATAACTTACAATTTGCTGCTCAGAGCAATCATACGGTAGACCACGCATGCGGACGATCATTGCTGCACCCGTTGAAACGAAATTCACCGCCTCTGAGGAAGATCCTGTAAAGAAAACCTTGAGTACAGTAGGATGTCAATAATAGCCGAAAATTCAAGGAACTGTTAGAAGGAAACGTGCAATTAGGAGTCTTAGAGTAATCTCAAAGAAAGGCAACAGCACCGATTTTTGTTACGTTAACTCAGTCAGCAAATCAGTCGTTATAAGAAATCGAAGGAACGCTTGTTGATGAAGAATGTCGATGAATGACAGTAATGATGTAAAAGCTTGAGTTAAGATAATTGCTAAACAATGGACGGTTTGAAAAAAGTGGAGAGAGACCGAGAAACCGAACATGTTTGGAAAGGCGAGAAGTGAAAAACGATAGAAACAAATGATAATGAAAGAAAGAAATAAGGCAAAATGAGAGTACACGGATTCGAAAGACAGAAAATGAATGAAAATTATATGAGCAGATATAGCTAAATCACTGACAACGGACAACGGACACCACGATACACATAGCGCGAACACGAGGAGATCATCAAGCCTGACAAAGAGCGAAGAGAAAACACCCAGCAGCAAACCCAGAACACGGAGCCGTCGAGATACTTCAGATGATGTCAATTTCAGTGTTATGAGGACAGAGGACGACGAATGAAAAGCATTCTGAAGCATATAAAGACGTGACGGGGAGGACAGAGTAGAGAACGATTGTGAATCGTCAGAGACGCATAGTGGCCATGACACGTCGCAAATGGCAAATCGGCACTACATGCACACATAGATAGCCATCCCAACTGATCACAACCAGCAGCTGCGTGACGGACGATAAAAGGTGAGGGCGGAGTATGGAGGGCCACCATCGGTCGATCCCCATTGGGACGGACATATGTGGGTGGATCGTTGTGTATGGAGAGCCATCATCGGTCCATGCCCTTGGGGACGGACGTATATAGATAGGTTTGAGTATTTGTGCGTGAGTGGGTATGGATGTGTGCATATGGATGGATTTATATGTATATGGACGTGTATATGTATGTATATGTATATAAATAAATCATATATAAATTGATGTACAGGTATATAGGTGTGCACGTACAAGCATACATACAACACACCTGCGTTCGTGTTAACCTTGTACTCGTATATTTACCTATATGAATAGATAGATGGTTAAAGCGTGCATATATCACAATGACTAGAGGGTGCCCTTCAATTGACACGTAGTGTGAGTTCGATCACGCGCCTCAGACAAAACAAGACCGCATTTCTACAAGGGCGGCAAGTTGGTACCACACTTTTACGGGAGAAGAAAAACATCGACTTGGTGATTCGCTGTATTCTTGATAAATATCGGGTTCAATTTTCTTAGGAAATATTATTTTCTTGTGATTACCAAGAGAACAGCGAATTATTTAACAGCGCTGAGGTTAATAGAAAGTTGGCCTTGGGAATTCACTTAATACGTCGGTAAGTCAGCACAAGACAGTTGTAAAAGCCAGATACGCATTCCGTTAGTTCTGTGACCCTACGAATTTAGCCCGATGCATTGTGAATCCCTTAGGAATCGATCAACGTCGAATGCTTCATCCTTCTACACTCTATTCACAAGTCGAATCTGTCCATTAGCCGTATTTGTATGACCAAGTGTATACGTGTATATGTGTTTTACTTTATCTATTTGTATATATTTGTTCATCTGTTGTCTGTGTAGGTATATCTCTTCTCAGGCATATAGAAATTTCGCTTTGTTGTAGATTTACAGTAACTTCTCACTCCATTATGGTTTCACAATGATTTTTTGCTAAACCCAAACTAGCACGGAAATGAGAAAAAGGCAAGGTAAAGACGATGAGGAAAAATCAGAAGAAGAACATGAACAAAAAAAGGTCCTTTCACCTTGGTTATTTTGTCGAAACGCGGCTTGCCGTAACATAAAGCCTTATTTTGCCATTACCCCTACTATTTTTATAACATACAGACATAAAGTTAATAGATGGTGTATTTCCCCCTATACGGGTTGACATTTGTAGTTTTGTGACCTTGGGATGAATTCTGTGCTTAAAAAATTCAGCAGATATCCCATATAAGGAGAAAAGGCTTCCATTTGCCTATCATCAAGGTCAACACAATAATCCGATTAGCTTAAGATGTTCATAACACCATATCCATCTTCTCGCGATGCTTTGACTTTGTTCTCGTCACCAAATGAAACTTTTTTTGAACCTTGACGTCTCTGAACACCGCGTATGGCCTATGAGCTGATAATGTTCGCCACCAGCTGATTTTTACATGGTCGTTAAATAATTGGTGACGGTAGTTCACCGTTGCCGTTTTGTTGGCGGGCGTGAAAAATTATATCGAAAACGACGTTATTGAAAAAAGCCTCTTTTATCAAGGGCGAATATTCACGATCACAGGGTGAGTTATGGGCGTTTTAGAGAAGTGGAAAATAAATGACAATAATGTCTTGGTAAAATTCAACCACCCACCGAAAGTGAGTTCTGGTACCGATTTCTGGACAACTGCTCCATAAGAAAACATTATAACGTCGGCAGGGTGCGGATAGCACAGTGATAGAGGATCCCATGTGTAGCCCAGGGTGCCTCCAACACTATACGCGCCCTATATAACTATATTATTATATTAAGACTAGTATTATATATCGAGGCGGATATCACAGTGGCAGTGATGTCAGTCATAACAAGCATGGTGCTAATTCTATTCCGCTCTGGGCCAACCAAGCCTCCCATCCCTCCGGGGTCGGGAAATTGGTGCCAGACTTGTCTGGCAAAAAAACTGCCCTCTGCAATACAACTGCGATCGCTCCAGCCTGGCTACAGGGTCTCAGGTCTCCGGGGAGAATTGCTCGACCAGCATTCTGCGAAATTCAAAATGAGATGAAAACCCGCAAGCAGCAGCAGAATAATGCACGCTTAAAAGTTGGAAGATCTTCGTGGACAATAGAGGCGAGGAAACGGATCGAATGTGAGAAGTGTTGGTATCCGCACAGTAGACGTGAAGACGGGTCAAATAAAATAAAACAATAAAAAATAATATAACTTCGGCGAGCATTTCTTAACGTCATTATAACATTAGCAGAGTAGACTGTATGATGCCTTAACATTACTCATTTGAAAAATCATTAACTATTCATCATGGCCGACAGAATCAACATTGTCACGCCGTCGTGCCATTAGCACAGGAATGTCAAAAACAGGAAAATTTAGGAAAAAAAAATTCACTTCCGCCTGGCGACTATAGTAAGTAACATTTATGGATTACTGTAATGATGACGAAAAGATTAGAAATAACAGACACGTTGTAAGGCTTTCTGTAAAGTGCACTTTGCAAATATCAAACTATAGGGGTTGTAAGGGAAAAGTCCCTGACATCACTATTATCATTCCAGGAATCAGATGACCTAAACATTGAACATCTTCCTCTACCCAGTTATAAGGAAAATGTCCGCGACCAAAAAGTAGCGACGGAGTAAGACGAATGAAGGATTGTTCTAAAGGGTTGGTTGTTAGAAGTTGATTACAGAGAACTCTGCTAATTAGTACAATTATGCGATATTAGTAATCTGTCCAGAAAATCATGGCAGAGTACTTTGTTATGGACGGTGTGCATTGTAATGCAGTACAATAAGACCTCAGTCGTGAGCACACAATTGCTGGGCCTACCATAACTGATGTGACCAAGCCGAATTTGAATATTTTGAAAAGAAAACTTTTGAAAAACACTCATTTCATTGGCGAGAGATAGATTCTGATTATAAAAGACATCTTCGTACAAACGAGAGATGATCGTTCCTCGTTGATTTATAGCAGCATTATCGATGAAGCACGAATTTGTGTCCTTACTGATCAATAACGCTGCTGACCAACACCGCTATAAGAAATCGTACCTTTCACTTAGATAAGCCTTTATTTTCCTGAGTAAAAACCTCGTGAGAGTACTGTATGAGTGAAAACAACGTAATGTATCAGTATTTTGGTGTAGTTAAGGGTCACCAACAACAAAAACATTTCATCCCAGGTATTATCAAATCGTCAGCACTGCTGCAAAACGAAAAGCAGTGAGGATAGTGGTTAAAGAAAAGCGCGGTACTCCGGTACCGTTAAGGATCATAAGGGTCATTAGCATCAAAGACATTTTATTTCAAATATCGAACCATACTTATAGTTTAACTGAATAAAACTCCACCACAATCCAAGAAGATTACTTTGTTCACTACTTCGTAGCCTAAGCCAAACGATAGCAGTCTACTGAATCAATATCGAACTGTATAAACACGGTCTACTAGCAGACGGGGGTTTTCAAAATGGTTTTGATAACCATTTTATTGAAAACATTCCGAATCCATTCATTTGAAAAACACTGTCAGTCGTCATGCGACCTGATATTAAGTGATATAAATATGGAACTATAAAAAAAACCAGCACAAATAAATTATGCTGTTTTGGAGAAAATAATTAAAAACATGTTAAAATCGTCAGGGTCTATCCATATTTTGACGAAAGAAAGAGACATCACTCAGCCACCAAGGGATGACGTCGAACGCAAGAGAGGAAAAGCCACGCCTCGAGAATTTTCTTATTAGACGACAACAATGACCGGTTGCATCGATGCTGAATAAATTATTGCAATTCTTTAGCAAATGGTCCATTCCGGTCCGGTCGGGGTACGAAAAATAAGCGATATTTCCATAATGAAAATGTAACTATACTTCTACCATAGAGTGCGTGTGGTGCAGTGGTCGGAGGCGTTCTGCAACGCACACACGTGGAATCGATCCAAGCACCTATGGCCCACCAAGCTTTCTCTCCCACCGGGTTCGGCAAATTGGTAACAGACTTGTCTGGGAGGATAGCAGCACTGGCTCGATACATCGGTAGGCCACGGCGAGTCACTGTAAAGGCCAGATATTCATTCAATCACCTCCAAAGGATTCTTAATGAAGTCGAGTGCATGGCGCATCCCTCAGGGATTGATTAACGCCGAAAGCTTTATTCCTTAGCTTTTACTCCTATCATTACAATTTTACTCTACTACGCCATCAATGCGCATATGGTGCAGTGGTTAGAAGTGTAGTACAACAGACATATGGTCTTTAGTTCGACATAGGTGTAAACGACAGCACTGACTTTTTATAATGGTGACCATCACACTGTTTGAATATGGATTCAACTACCTTCATGCTGTGTATTGGAATTCATCGTTGAGGGATTGATTGACGCCGAGCGCTTTTAGGCTATATCTCTGGTGCTAATGAATAATTACAGGTAGGCGAATATTTCTCGAGAATATCTCATAGTATGTTATTTCTCCATATCGTTTCTCTTCAACGGTTATACGGTAAAAACGAACTTAATTGAAGACAGTCATCATAACGAAGTGTGCCTCGCGAACGCCAGAGGAAGGATTGAAATCGAAAATGACCCAGAGACTGCGCTACCGGTGAAGACGGCCCCTCATGTATCTAAGTATTCAAGGAAGTCAGTTAACATCGTTTCATATAACCCTGTCTGATTACAAAAGTATCAAGTGCTAACGTGTCGATCTACGCCTACAGATATCCGGAGAATATGTGACAAATCGCTTGATCTTCACCATCACGAACTCAAACACCGGATGGTAATCTACACGAAGTGCACGACGGTGTGGCATAAAAATCACTAACAGAAATCTTGAAAAAAATTTTAAAAAAACTTTGTTTTTAACTCCGATAGCAACTGTGTTAAAAAACTTGTAGCCAAACCGCAGGCCACTACTTAACCTGATACCGTATTCGCACTGATATTAACTCAGTTCATCAGATGTAGAGAACAAATAATAGAAGTGACGTATGACCCTTATAACAATCTTATCATCTTCAAAGACTAAAAGTAGAATGGGCTACCAATAGACATCAATCATCGAAAGCGTTAAAGAATTTCATAGACGGCAGCAATCCATACGAAAAATAACGGAGACAAAAAAATTTGAAGTTGGTTAGAATGAGTTTAAACATACTAAGAATCCAAATCCCTTCCGAACCTTTGATATTTCATGCAGATTGATCACATATGAAGTTCCTGCCGCATAGGACAAACACTGAGTTCTCAAACAAAGAGTTGTGTAGTTGTTGACCTACTTGGCAGATGTTGCTGACGAACAAAGGACATAGAAGGCACGTGTCATACACGGCCAGGATATGGCGATGATTTTCACTATGACTAATTGACACAAACTGCCTGCGTCAACCACTTCCCACCCAAAAACGATGGATAGTTCCTGGACGATGCGAAGATCTTGGAAATCATGGCGTTCTGGATTAAACAGATATGACTCACTTCGCAACGGAATATGTTGTAGTTTAACCGAATCGAACAATGTTATTGGTGAGAAAGTTCATTCCGCTCTATTCTGTCATGAATTTTTATTTCCATACATTACGTGATGAAGACTTAACAGTAATAGAAACTCAATGTATTGTTCTTATCCTCAAAGGTTAAACGATAGAAGACTTGACTTTGGTCAATTCTTTACATTTGCGCTATGCATTAGACTCTATTCGCTGCATCATACCGGTGATAGACTGCATATTTAGTACATACAATGTGGAAGCCTCCCAAATAAGTCTGGTAGCAATCCGACAATCCCGGAAGGATGAAAACTTTGTTTGTTCTGGCTAGGATGCGGGAGCGAACCAATGACTTCTCGTGTGTTTCGAGAACTACTAACCATTTGCCTATTTTCTATCCGGTATTTGATAAAATGTTAAGTATACAACAACATTCGCTAGATGGCGTGAAGTTTCAAATCAATAGTCTATTCTGCTTTATCACCGTTTAAATATTCATTGTGGTACTAAAATGACAGCACACATTAGTAAATACAGTCCTGATTTTTCTCTAAAACAATGTATTACTAAAACAAGAAAAAAGCGAGGATGATAAGATAAGAATTCTTAAAATCGACTCTGTTTACCTCAGCCTTGATCGATAAGTCCACTTTTTTCCTTTTTTTTTTAGTAAACAAACATCATTAAGACAATTTTTGCTCCACAAAGGCTGAGTGAGAGCTCCTGACGAGAGGCTTCGACGAAATTCAACAACATCATGTCTGCTTATCAAAAAAAAAAACACTGAATAAGATGAACAATAAAACAAAAAAGTGTGAAGGTTGACGGAATATTTTCAACAAAAAAAAGTACTCGGAATAACAAATGAAAGCGTAAAGGATAAAGTTCTCGGTATTGATCAATTCCTGATGGACGCGCCATGCATTCAACTCCATCAATAGAAGGCTTGGTGAGCCACGAGCGCGGGAATCGATCCCATGTGTGTGTCGCAGGGCGCTTCCAACCACTGCGCCACACGGGACCATGGAATAACAAACAGCAAAATAAAAAGCATCAGTAACTTTTAATGGTTTCTACTTCTTCTGTTCCACAGACGATATCAAATATGATAGAATAGAAAATGAGGGATTCAATTCGACCTCAACGTTATTAGATTTTCAGAATTTTTTTTGTTTTTTCCCCATTTTATGCAGGATTATTTCCTTGCTTGATTACACCTGACGGAACTTAAGCCTGACATGTACAAAAATCACCCATTACGTACCAGTTTTTTCTTAACGAAATTGAACAGATCCGATCCATCTTGTTTCGGAAAAACTGGACTGTTAGTAGTAGGCTCTATCAAAAAATAACATTAATAAAGATAACTGAACTTCAAAAGAACGTAATCGATGAGGATTCTTAAGAAAAGCGTCGCAGGCAGAGAGAAGAAAATGGAAAAGGAAATGATACAGAAAATGATGAAGCTCACCACGTAGTATTCATTAACTTAATGATGGTGAAGCTGAACAATTCACAAGCGAGATGATTTCGTCCGTTGAAGAATTTCCTAGTACTTCTAGCATCAAAAATAGCAAGACAAAAGAATCTAGATGGAACACCGTTGGAAGTCCTAAAGGATTTCAAGCGGTTTACTGGGCATGTTGTTGAACCAGAGGCCATCACACGTGCATAAATAACGTCTCATCTTACTGCATTATGCGACAACGTGAATGTAGCCCTCGTAACGTATGGGATATATATTTCTGTCGATCGATCCGTATCATTTGCATACGACAGCTGGACGACAACGATTCACGACCTTTCACAAAAAATAACGAACGAGCTACTGTCTCTTCCGGGGAGTAACGCGTTCACCACCACACCATGCGGATCCTCCGCTTCGCCTAACTTCCTTCGAGTAGAATTTGTACAAACAAATCGGCAAAGTACACATTTGTCATGGTACGCCATGGGCCCATATCGAATTGAATGTTTTCGGCCAGTTCAATCGATTTATAACGTCATCAAATATCCGTGTTACTTTGTTCAGCCAAAATGGAACCGAGCCGGATCTGATGTTTCCATGTCAGCTCATGTTGAATGCCATCACCTTTAACTTATCTGACTCCCAAAGAGACGTGAACATAACAATTAAGAAGGAGAACTGATATCTCCCGAAAGGAAAAGTACTACAGCAAAATAAATGCTGTATAATAATAACTTCATGCCGTCAATTTTTATTTACTGCTCACTCACTAATTTTAATGGTCCTCCCAACGGTTTACCGCCTCATCATGGCTGGGAGGCGTTCCTGGGTGTCGGACTGCGATGTACAGCGGGAAATTCATCTCCTTGGCAGGATCTCCCAAGCTGAGGAGTCCGGCGTTTCTATCAAAGTCTAGCTAAGAGTAAACCAATACCAGGATTCCCCTATCAAAGTCGCATGGTGGTAAATCTCCCTCTGATCCACTAGGGCTGCGACTGCCCGTAGTGGTGAAGACCTGGGGCAGACTTTGGCCAGGTTGCCCTCGGGATTCCAAGGAACCACAATGGCTTAACCAGTAAATCTCCGAAAATGGTAATTATGCTAGGACCCGCAAAACTAGTGATGACAGGCCGTTCAAGTTCAAGTAAGTAAATAATTTTTAATGGTAGGGTATTATGTGAAAAATAACCATAAAGTTGTCGAGATATTTGCAAAACTCCGGACCGCTGATGTCTGCGGTGAGAACCGAACACGCTATTACCCTCTTCGGTGGCTGTCATCGGGACTCGCTGGAAAGGGTAACAGCGTGTTCGGTCTTCACCGTAGGCACCAGCGGTTCGGAGTTTTGCAAATATCTCGGCAGCATTCTGATAATAACTGTATATTATCTATAACTATGTAAGAGAACTGCAATACCTCAAGGTAGTGTAACAAAAAACTTATTTTTACATAGACCGTCATTATATCTACTGGGTGGATCCCAGTAGTTCTCGCACTCCAATAGTTTTCCTCGCACGCATCGTCCACAATGGTCTTCGAACATTCCGCACGTTGTTTCAGCCGCTGCTTGATGATTTTGACTTCCTCATGAATGTTGTGGAATATTAATCGAGTCCGTTCACCTTAAAATCTTGAAGGTAGTCGAGCTAAGATGTTCTTCCGTGAATTGGAGTAGAGTGTTGGATAGGGCGTCAAACCAGTACCTTGCTTCCTGATGGAGTGCGCCAACAACCACTGCGCTAACGCCCTTTCCGCTTTCTTTCTGTCCTCAGTAGGAAATAAAACGATCTTCCGATAAGCTGACTATTACTACTGTTGCCTTATTTGCCCCTATAAATGAAAACTCGGCATTACATGTTCGGATCGCAGATCATACTGCATCGATTCACTTTTTGGGATCTATTTCCTGCAAAATTCATCCATCGGTAATAGCCGTATTAGGGCGGTCACAGACCTTCGCCTCAAATAGTCATCGGCTTTTGTGAATTGGAAGGTATGAATTGATCTTAGATAATTATGGTACCAATTCTTGATACAGGAGAGATAGGGATCTTGATTAAACTGGTTGGGCCCGAACCAGAGCATTGTGGGTATTGAACAGCATGACTACCAGAAAATGTGGTACGGTGGTGTGCAAAGTAACACGCATCGATATTAAAAGGATGCGTTAACTAAACAATGTGGTCCTTGAAGCACCCCAATTTTAGCCGAAATTGGCCAGACAAGCACTATCCATACCCAAAGAGATAGGGTCCTAGCATACCAGAAAATGATTAAAATTTCTTTCAGTAAAACCCTGCTCAGCAAAAACTACCAGTAAATTCACCTTCTCTCTTTTAAATAAGCCTGTTACTGGTTTCGTTCTCTTGTGACTCCAATTAAGTTTATTTTTTTTTTATAAAGTTTTCTAGAACACCTTTAATCTTCGTTATCAATACTAAGTCTCAGTTGGGACGTTCTTTCCCTACTTTTAGAAATATAAAGCAGCGGCACTATCACAAGTCTATAAAGCGTTTTGTTTGAAAAACTCTCGTTTAACAATTCTTGTTTAGTTGAAAACATTGTACACGGCGTTCTACAAAATCATAAGTTCTAGTACATGTATATATATATATATATATATATATATATATATATGTATGTGTGTATGCGCTCCTCATCCTTCCGATATCGACAAATTAGTAAAACACTTGTATGGAAAGACGAAAACACCGAGCTGATACAACGGTTGGCCTTGGCAGGTCATTGTGTCGGCTATGTATGCATTCAGTCACCTCTACAATGCTACGAGTAGAGTCGAATGAATGTCGCATTCCCACCGAGTTGTCATCGCCGAACAATATCCTATCTCGAAAACCGACTTTCTTTTAACCTCGGTAGAATAGAACTAACCAACATGTGTTTAAATTGTTCAGCTTACATGAGGTCGATAAATAGTTTTATTCGGCTAACGTTTCGACATCTTCGTCTTCATCAGAGCCGATGGTCCATAGTTGTTCGCCTTCTCGATGTGGCGTCTTCGTTTTCGTAGTGATTCGGATTATCCTCATGGAGCGTCTATTGGATGAGGTGATGGTGATGGCTCACCCGGTGATGCTCTACTGTACAGATCGGTTGTTGTTGATGTGTTATCTGGTCATAATAACTTGTTTTCCCTGAATAGTACATCCTGCAGAAGCCGTTTTCATTATCAGCTAGCACAATGTGTAACAATATTTTAAAAACCGACTTTCCTTTATCTTCGGTAGAACTAATCATTATATATTTAAATTGCACGAAGAACTCTGGACATCGACTCGGGTCACCGGCTCTGAGGAAGACGAATATATCGAAACGTCAGTCGAATAAAGTTTTGTAACAACCTCATGTAAACTGAATAATGTAAACACTATATTGTTTGCCGTTTATATCCAAGTATCCCATGGATCGGCTGCATGTGAGAGATTTCAAGCTGGTTAATGGCAAGGTTATGTGATTTGTACTCAGATGGAAAAGTATGAGTTAAAAACGGGATTTAGACCAAAGGTGGGCATGTCTTTGCCTTGAATGGATGTATGGGATAGTCTCTTTAATCTTTGATGCGCCCCACATGTGCATGGGCATACTTCCGCGTATCCGCACTGTATTGTTCATTTCAATTCGGTCGAAAGACTTAGTCCAATCACCTGATGGGAATGGTAAGTATTTCATTCGGTAATGTGTGCGACTGGTTTCGAGGACTAAGCCTTACATCAACACCGAGGCTGCCCTACACTGATACCCTTTTGTCCCACAACATAATCCATTACCCGTGCTTCATTCTCATAAAAACCAAAAGTTTTCTCTACAATATGAGGATTATGATACCGTTCGTATTTCATGAAAGAGTTGAAAGCCCAGTAGGCGACTATCCAGCATCGACAGGAACACGAGACATTACTGATTGTAGTTCGAGTGGTTTGAAGACAATTATGGCAAATGTATCGGTAACGAATAACCGTGCGAGTACTTCCGTGAATCGGATATGGTACTCTATGCAGCTAAGTATCGAAATCTGAGAAGTGATTTCAACGTTTCAACAATTAAAACCCACGCTTGTTGTTGAGTGCATGCCAAATCCGATCCTACATTTAATTCTGATTTCATCATAGAGGGTAGAAGATAAAACATCCGGAACTGATCTACTCTTTGGGAATTCGTTGCGTATTCGAGCCCATTTATAGCATCGTGCATCGTAGAGGTGATTGAACACATGTTTAACCTATGCAGTAACTATTTGGAGACTGCCAATGCATCAAATCAGTGTTTTATCATCCAAGACAGCTTTGGCATCAATTTTCCAAGCCTGGAAGTATGGCAAAACCTTGGGCACTGGGTTCAACCAGTGACCGACAGGTGTTGTACCGGATTTTAGAAAGGAAAACCACTAGGCTAAAAGAGCGCCGAATTGATCGCAACATGATTTAATAAAAATTTCACAGATAGAGTAAACAGACAATATGGCGCCAATTCTATCTAAAGTGCTCATTCAGTACTTCACGCCTTAACTACACAGTAATCGAATTCATTCATTCTTATCAAAATATGCAAAATCCAGTGATGCCACTCGTTTTCGTAAAAATTAACCTATTGTGCAGTATTTTTGAACTTGGTCAAAGAAGAGCCCACTTTGAAGTACCAAATAGAAAGCAGCTTTAGTGCTAAACACTTCTGAGTAGAATGATTCACGCATATACAGAAGAAATTTTCCAAGTAGTCAAACCCGTTTAGCCAATTTCCTCGCAGAGTTCGCAAAAAGAAAACGAACGAAACGCTCTTATTTCGTAGGCTTTATGAGGAACAGCCGATTGACTCAGTTGAATGGCTTAGCATTCATTTCCTAAGTTCGTCAAAACAGCTTCTTGTTGCGGCTTACATACAGCACACTATATCTTCTTCTTTTTTCTTTCTTTTTTATATCTTCTTCTTCTTTCTATTAATAGTTATTAGCATTTTTGTCGAATCACACGAACTGAACGATTTCTTATCATATATTCGCAGTTAAATCGATCTATGGAATTTTTGTGAGCTACTGTGATGTACGTACGACAGCCATATAAAGCTCAGGCACCTTATAAGGATTCTCTTCAGTCATAAATACTTATCTTTTCAAATACTTTAGCTACTCTCTTAGAAAGTGTCAGATTCCTCCTTGTTCACTTTACGTAAAGTGGTTCGCAAAGTCGGATTTTAGCTTGACTCGTTCAGAATGCTCTAATACTGGATTCTCTATTCATTCAGACTAACGAGGTATAGTCCTTTTCGCTAAGTGGAATATCTGCTCGTTCCTCTTTCTTAGTGAACTATCCAATCTGCTTGATAAAGAATGTGGTAGAAATCTTTGCCATATCGTGGACAGCCATGAGAACACCTCATTTCTGCCCTAGCAGCCAATTCCTAACAAATCCAAATGTAGACAATCTAAAAGATTTCCATACTTCACTTCTATCGCCTTCGATGAGCGATGCTAATGCTATTATGCAATCGTTAAACTCGTTGCTGAAGTCATTTCATGAGCATCAGCTCATTCCTCAGCCAATTTCCATCACTCCAATCTTGTTATACCGGTATTCGGCCATCCTCCACGGATCTCTCTTACGATGTGATCTTGAGCTAGTTGGTCACACACCAACGTCCGCGGTGATAGTGGAATAGGTGAAGGAAAGGACATAGAAAGAGAAGCAAAATAAGGCATTTTGTTTCCTGGAGATCTCGGCAATTTCGAGGTGCGTGTAACGCAGTCAGAGGTGCCCTGCAAAATATACCTAATTGTTCGTTCGATCTCGCTCTCCGGGTACTGCTAGTGTTTCGTCCCTCCGGTATGCACAAATTGATACCAAATTTGTCTGGGAGGATAGTAGCACTGACTTAACAATCAGTAGACCACTGCAAGTCATTGTATAGGCCAGATATTCATTCAATCGCTTCTAAGATTGATTGCCTCTGTTCGATGAAGTCGAATGAATGGTGCACCGCTCAGGATTTATCAACCCCAAGAGCTTTATCGTTTGTTCTTTATTCCAGTAAATCACAACATTGACTCCAAAATAACTGTAACGTGTTTCCTTCTGGCTTTCTATGGCTTTTGAGGCTTTGTGAAGACATGCATAATGTAAAGGTATATACATATATATATATATATATATATATATATATATATATAAGTTTTAAACGAAAGGCATTGTACTTTACAAGACCCTTCTTCGCATCTACTATGCAGATCCCACGACTTACTGCATTCGATCTGCTTCTTCGCATCCACCATTGAATAAAACATATGGGTTCAGCTGCTGTTTGACGATTTTCATCTTTCTTATGAACGTCGATGTCGATTCTCTATGGAATCATGGAATAGCAGTGCCAAAGCGTCCCCACGTAGACTGGACAAACTAAGCTGATTTCATACAAGTTTAGCACAAATTTCCCGACCACGACAGGCTTGGTGAGTCCAGACCGGGGTCGAACTAGAACCGTGTCCGTGACTATAGCACTGTGCTACCCCATCGTAAATATCCACGCATTCTGTATGTGTCAAAAACGGTATTTACCACATTTAGAAGGAATAAATATGTACGAATGTGTCACAATGTGCCTACAGGTAGAGGAAAAACAGCGGCGGTTGTCACAATACTTCTTATTCACATAAACTGACGCTTCAGCGAATTTCTCCTTCTTCAGAGCACGAAAACGGTCAGCTTCACTGCAGTCTAGTTAGCGAAATACTTACACAACGCCAACATAAAAATTACGAACTCTGGTTGTTCTCTATGTGGAAAACTCAGTGGAACACGAATAGAAAACGATGAATGTGCAAAGAAGTAATTTTGTTTCCAATGCGATTGAAACCTCAGTTTCGGGGTTTTTATGTTGGGGTATATGGAGGCATTTGGCTGACTAGTTTGCACTTAACTTGACATTTCGAGACTCTGAAAAAGACGAAATTCGCCAAAACGTCAGCATTTGTGGATAAATAGCGTAGTAACAACCATTTGTGTGCCTACTAAAAAAACAGTGAATTTAGATCGGTTTATTCGTAGCAGTTCGATACTGCTGAAATCTAATTTCCAAAGAGTTAACTCGCTAATAAAAACGAAAGAAAAATCCTTATGCGTAAAACTTTCTTTTAAGATAAACACTTTTGTAAGCCTCGACGATTGTAGAATAAATTGGCAATATCATCGGTAAAGGGTTATGCTAGAGAGGTGTGGGGGTCCAGTAGAGAAAAATCATTCATTCGTTTTTTTGATGAACAAACAGTTATTACAGCCCTTATTTCTTCACAATGGTTAACATTCCAGCGGATTCGCCTCCTTTTGAGAAAAATGATTGATGAAAAACAGAAATCGACACTGAAACCAAACTTAAAAATCCAGCAATGGGTAACCAGTTAAGGTTAAAATTTTTGCAAAGGTGGAAATAAGAAAAGATTAAGGTGAGCAAAATTTTTTATCTGTTCCCCTCAGATTTGGGAATATATGACGATGGTGGTGAGCTGATAGGAGGAGGCAGAGACGATCTTCGAACTGTTCGTGGTAGTAGTGGAAGTGATGAATGGATGACGACGTTACCAAGGTCTGTTTATTTCGAATAAATTTGAATAACTAACAGGGCATGAAAGCGAGAAGCGCAGTAGTTAGAGATGTTGCGCGATTTATCCATCGTCGCTGGTTCAACGCCGCTCTAAGACAACCTGCCATTCTCGCTCCACCCTCAGTCTCTCTGGAGTCCACAAATTAATAACAGATGTGGCTGAGAAAAGGCCCATCCTTTCGACAAAATTCAACGACTGTGTGTAATGAAAACATGAGAACGCTGTATAGTGGATGTCTAGAATTCCGGAAGAATCGATGAAGAAGACGAGCTCCTCAAGTGGCAACTAAACCAATACAGAGACCGAAACACCTTCATCGATGATAGATGAGAAAAAACGAATCAAATGAAGGAAATGCTTGGATCGATGCAATATGTCATTTCAGGTCATATGAATGATAGATCTAGTAAGCAAAAAGGTTGGCACACCAAGTCAAAACATTCGTCGCTCCCTATTCACCCATCATCACATTATTGCATTATTAAGTTAAGACGAGGTTGTTACAAAACTTGCTTCATTGTGGCTGTTTCGGTGCCCTCGTCTTCTTCAGAACCACAATGGTTCAAGTCGAGCGTCCACAGCCATTCATTCTTGCTTTGAACAAGGCAAGTCGCCAAACCTTAGTCAGAATAGAAATTTATTTAACAAAATCATGTTGTCTAAAAAATACGAAGTATTGATTGTTGATACCGAGTTTAAATGAAAGTGGGTATTCAAAGAAGGAAAATTCATCAATCAACCAATAGCATTGAAAGCACTATACATCGATCGCTTCTGTTTATCGGTTCAAAAACGGATCAATCAATCAATCGATTTCGACCGATGAGGTGGCAATTTATTGAGGATCTGACCACAAAGAGACTCCACGTAGTTGTGAAAGGAAGAGACGACAATATAAAAAGGTGCAGCTCTGTTTGGGCATTCGCTATAGCCTAGTAACTGGTTTACCTAGACGGACTCTAATAGATGGAACACTATGTCGGGAATTTAAAAAACTTTTAGAAAATTGTTAGAAATGCTTGGTACAACTTGGGAAATATGGCAGAAGACCTGTCGTTCATTGTGAAATAAGTAACATAGATAAGAATGCGAACATGGCAATTCCAGACAAAATAGGTTTTCTGGATCATTTTTAAGAGATCCATATTACTAAAAATGAACTGAAAGGCAGAAAAAAGAAAAAAAAGGGAAAGATGTCAATTTCTTCGAAAAATCTTTAGAGCACAGCAATGAACTGATTGAAAAGAAGACGAATCTACCATAGAGCACAGAGAGAGAGAGAGGGAGAGAGAGAGAGAGAGAGGGCGGAAAACAAATAGGGAAAAAGAAGCATAAACGGAAGGGTGGGAGGAAGAACAACGAAAAAACTAAGACGTCAGAGATGGAAATGAAGTCAGTAAGTATAGGGATTTTCGGAAAAGATCAAAAATCACCAGCAGATTTTTTGCAGCCAAAGAAAAAAAAAGCGACCCAACGTCAGGATTGACAGTGGATCTCTACCTCTGTCATGATTCGCAATGTTTTGCTGAGCTGACGCGCAATGCAAGTTTTTCAAGGAAATAGTATACGAATCCGGGAGACGAAAAACACAAACGAAGCTTTCGCGAAACGGAAAAAATAAGACGAAAAACCATGAGAAAATAGCGAAAAAAACAAGTAACATTTCCTGAGAGAAAAAATCAAACTAACCAGCTGCAACGTGTAGAAACTCTTCGGCAGTCGCTTTATATACCTCTATGTATCTGAAATTATCATTAAATTACGTGACGCTTTCATCATTTATTGTTTCCATTGACCTTGTTTGAGATCTGGCTGCCGGATTGCTTAATAAGAAAAAAAAATCGAGACAACTTAAATATTTAATAGCCGAGAGACAGACGAAACGAAGGAACCGCATGGTGTGGTGGTGAACGCGTTAGCCCCCGGAAAGGGTAGTAGCATGTTTGATCGCCACCGCGGACACCTGCGGTCCGGAGTTTTGCAAATATCTCAGCATCGTAGTGGTTGTATTTCGCATAATACCCTACCGTAAAAATTTTAGTAAGCAGAAAATAAAAAAAATAACATTGTGGTTTCAACCACAGCCTCAACTTAACCGTGTTCATTGCCGATGTGGGCTCTCTAAATCAATCCCGTTGACGGGTGATTGATGATGGCAGTGATCGATAGACAAAACTGAGATACAGGTGAAACGAGGGAAGGGCATGGCGTGGTGCTGAACGCGTTAGCCTCCGGGACGGACAGTAGCGCGTTCGATTCCCAATGCGGACACCTGTGGTCTAGAGTTTTGCAAATGTATCAACATTGTTGTGGTTAAACATCTTTTTTATAATATTTATAATAATATAATTTATAATAAAAATGTAACATTACTTACATATATTGTAATATAATTTGTAACTTTTTATAATTAGTTTTCAAAAATATAATAATTCATCATAATGTAATATTAAAAATAATTTTTCGCACTTAACTTCAGCCCATAATTTCACCTTTCTGTCAGAAAAATAGTAAACAGAAAACGATAAGGCAGTAATTTCAATGTTTAACTTTTTTCCTGTTGCCCATTATTTTTTCACGGCAGAGTATTATGTCATATACACACTCAATGATGATGGCATATTTGCAAATCTCGGCCACCGTACCAGATTCGAACCCGTGATTAGCCCGCCCACCACAAGCTCATGTATTACCCGCTACACCATTGAGACCCTTGTTCTGCCTTTCTCTCAACCACTTTTTTGTTACCTTAACGGTGCCATTAGCAATCACCTATCAACGGGAATGATTTGGGGGGAACAAATCGGCACTGAACACCGTTAAGCTGAGGCTCCAGTCAATGGTGGTTTGTGTTCCTCAGATCATTCGCGTTGACGGATTATTGCTGGTGGTACCGTTATAGTAAAAACTGGCTGTCGTTTTTCAACTTAAGAAGGAAATCACAATGTTTAACGTTTTGTTTTCTTCGCTTAGTAACCTGCCATGAAAATTATAAAAGGCAGAAAACAAAACGTTAAACATTGTGATTTCAACTACAGCCATAGCTTAACTGGGTTCTATGCCGATTTGCGCTCCCCAGATCAACCCCGCTGACGGGTGATTGCTGTGGCAAAAAGATCGATAGAAATAGCTGAGAGACAGGCGAAACGAAGGACCCGCATGGTGTGGTGGTGAATGCGTTACTCCCCGGAAAGAACAATAGCGCGTTCGTTCCCCACCATAGACACCTGCGGTCCAGAGTTTTGCAAATATCTCAGTATTAAGAAGGAAAATTCAAAGGAAGAAATGACGATGACTGTCATAAAATCGAATAATCCGGAGACGCACTTATTCCCTAGCTAATTATATTCAGTGTACAAATTTAAGGTTCTAATGATTTGAGAACTTGTCGAAGTAATACAAACCGTTCGAAAATTTTGGAGCTATTGTAAGCCTCTTTTAGAGCATCGTCAATCTCTGTTGGACCCAGCTAAGACAAAATACGGTTACTACGTTTTTTCCTAATACCTAATTGAACCCTGCTATAACATGGTGGCAAACCATTGACACATTCGTGAAGAAGCTGGTTTTTTGAAAATGCACGAGAATTTCTCTATTAACATTGAAGCGAGTATACCCACAGCTTGCTAGACATCATTAGGATAGAGATGAAGGTTACACCGAAAATGATCTGTGGCCATCTAACACGCTTGTGCTATGAAGCTAATAGAAATCTTCTCACCATATCGATATGTATATGACATTTGACATTTACAGATTGTGAGACATTCCAGTTCGATAAAGACAGTGAGGTCATCTTGTGAATAGACTTGCACATTGGAATCAAGAGCAATGTCGGTTTCGCTCGTTTATCTTTCAATCTAACGCTTTCCAAGGAGAAACGCTGAGCCAAAGGCAAAACAAGAGCTTCAGTGGTTCAGCGAGTAACACGTGATCCCTCAGAAAGGGCAATGGCGAGTCGAATCTGGTTTGCAATACAAGTTTTGCAAATATCTCGGTATCATTGTGGTTGTAATGCAATAATTTTTTATGCACAAACAATCTTCGCATCTACTGTGCGGCTCCCAGCACTTTTTGCATTACCAGCTTTTCTTCGAACCCACCATCTACTAAAGTCTTTGAAATTTTCACGCGTGAGTTTGGTGACGGCTCGAGGATTATCATTTTCATTATGACTGTCGTTGAATGCTGGTCGAGTACATTCGTCCTGGAGTCCTGAGATAGCTGTCCTGAGCGTTCCTACGTGGACTTGAAGGAATAAGTTGGCCTCAGACAAGTCTCGTATCAAATTCTCGACCCGGAAGGATGACAGGCTTGGTGTGTTCGGTGTGGTGTCGAACCACTACGGTATTCGCGCATTATTACCACTGTGCTTTTCGTCCTTTGTCCAGTAATAATGCTAACGATCGTAGAAAATCAGCAATAGAGTAGAAACAAAGATACGATAACGATGTTCATAGAAAACTAGAAATATAGCAAGTAGCACATATAGTAGACATAACTGTATGGAAATGCAACAAGATGGCAAGCAGATGACTCATATATAGCTCATACTATGGCCAGTGTGTTAAAGAACGTCATGACAACATGAATAAACCTAATAAACAATAGATTAAAAAACACAATAATTTAAACATATAGGCCCAACCACATGCGACTATAATCAGTCGTCAACCACATGCAACTATAATCAGCTGTTCTAAACTTCCTCATTGGAAGTCACGAAAAAGCGGTGGGTTTTTCGAGAAGTTGTTGATCGTGTAATTACCAAAGAGTCTTTCGTCTTTGTGTAAGTGTTATTGAAGCGTTTGGCCTAGTAGATTGTATATCAGTATACCCTTCCAGGCTCTGAAGAAGGCGATACTGCCGAAACGTCAGCTAGCGTTGTATTGTATTGTGTTTTTATGGAAGTAAATGTATGCTGTTTAAAAACCTCGCGGTTGCTGAACAAGAAAACGACACATTCATATAGGCCCAAAGCTGGTTTCTAGGGAATTGCTGATAATTTTTGGATAACTAGGAATTTGAGGTGTTGAAAACGTGATCGACTTATAGAAGAGACTTTACTCTATATAGTTACAAGTGACTATGGTTTTAAGCCCTTTGTTTGGTTTTCAAAGCTATTCAGGATTAACATTTTCAAGGAAGGATAAAACTCTCGCCGTTGATCAATTCCAGAGAGATACGTCATGCATTCGACTTCATTAAGCATCGTTTGGAGGTGACTGAATGTATATCTGGCCTTTACAATGACGCGCTGGGCCTATCGATGTACCGAGCCAGTGCTGCTATCCTCCCAGACAAGTCTAGTACCAAATTGCCGACCCCGGAAGGATGGAAGGCTTGGTGTATCATGTGCACAGGGATCGATTCTACGTGTGTGTTTCAGAGCTCCCCCGACTACTGCGCAACACGCACCGGCAACAATAAACAATAAGAACGCATTTCAGCTTCATCGTGTTCCAACGGACAAAATTACGCTTGCTCAAATAGGTTGATTTTCGATATACGAACCTTGAAGGAAAAAAAATTGAACAAACTACGACTGCTGGTCAAAATCAGTATTCCACACTGTGGTTATACAAATGGGGCAGATATCCTCTTTCTTTATCCATGTTTTTTTTGTTCATTCTTTATCCTTTATTCTGCAGGTAATACTTTTAGATATTAGAGCTTTTTAGCGCAATTAACAAAGTTTATGTTAGACATTAAAGACATGTTAGTTTAAAGTCTAAGGATGGCCATTGTTTTCGCATCGCATGAGTTGAAACCAACTCATTGCGATTCCTCAGTGTTAATTAAAGTATCATAAATGAGGAAGTTTCTCCCAGCAGTCTACCGCTTTATCGTGGCTGGAAGGTGTTCCTGCGTGTCGGACTGCGATGTACAGCGGGGGATTCGTCGCTCCGGCAGGGTGTCCCAAGCTGAGAAGGAGTCCGGCATTTCCATCAGGAAGCTATGCTGACTAAAAGCAAACCAATACCAGGATCCATCACCGTCTTGGTATCAAAGTCGCATCGTAGCAAATCTCCCTCTAATCCACAGAGACTGCGACTGTCTGTAAGTGGTGAAGACCTGGAGCAGACTTTGGCCAGGCCGGTCTCAGGATTTCAGGGAAACACCATGGCTAAACCAGAAAAACTCCGAGGAATGGATATTATGCTGGGAGCCGCACAACCAGTAAAGACGGGCCATCCAAGTAAGAAATGAAGAAGTTTCAATTAAACGTAATAGCTAGAGTTCTTTATTAGATAGACAAAATAAACCAATAGGGACACAGCAGCAGGTGTCGATGAGCTGATTGAGAATGACAGTTCAGCGTTAAATTTTGTGATTCTCAGAGTTCTTCTAAGAGCACATGCATGCAATCTTGATCTACCAATCAATGAACCAATACCTTGACAATAGGAAATGTCGATGCCGTTTTAGTGCTAGTTCTCGCATTTTAGGTGTCTTAAATCGAACTAAAGCTTCACCGTTACGACGACCTTCGGCTGATAAGCATAGTGCTATGCCACCCCTAAAAAATCGACCGATCAATACTGTCATCTACATTTCATTTAGTTAATGTGAATTTAAATATGGTTTGCAGTAATTTATTAAGTAGGTGCTCAACAATGATCAATGAAAATAGAGATTATGAGCAGACTAAACCACCAATTCAAACAAAACGAAGCAAAATGAAACTTAAAAGATGAATTATACAGCCCATGAATGCTTGAGCTTCAATACTGAGTGTCTCATAAATCAAGCATGATCCCATAAATAATGCATAACGAACCTTTTAAGATTTTAGAAAGCGCGAACGAAGTGGTCATATTTGTCGAAAGAAATGAGCTCTTATGAAATGCTAAGATATTTGCAAAACTCCGGACCACAGGTGTATGCAGTGGAGAACGAACACGCGCTGTTGTCCTTACCGCTGTTGCAAATATCTCAGCATTTCATACGAGTTATATTTCGCAACATAACCTGCCATTAAGAAGAAAAAAGGCAGTAAATAAAAGAGTTAAGAAATGAGCTCTGTTTTTATTTTCTAACTACTAGTAATAATGGTTTCGTTATTTTAACATCGTCACCTTTCCACCCACTTCTCAACACTCAAAATTTCAGTAATCCACTGCAAAAAAAATCGATCGATAACAAATCTTGACGCTTACGGTGCGATTTCGAGTCCGGCAAAAAACTGCGCAACATGACAGTCGGACGCTTGCCATGGAAGTCCGCGAGCCCGAACGACAACATCGCCTTCTATTCGTGTGTCACGTTCACTGAAAAGAAACGTCGTCACCCTTGACTGACCGAGTAAACTCGTCCGTGTGTCATTCGTCGACGCGGGACGAGCCGAAGAAATTGAGCCATGGATTCACGTACCATACACCCGATTCGACGCCAATGTTCACTGTTTCCAATGTGGCGACAAGTTCATCTAAATGCTACAGAATAGAAGCGGAGTAAATCTCTTGTAATACCCTATTTAAAAAGGAAACAACACTTTGTCGATATATAGCTTGTTGAAATGTGGTATGTACTTCCAATGGAAATTGATAACATTATAACTCACTATAATAAAAGTTATAAAGCAAAAAATTATCAATAAATCATTACTGTAAACTGGCTTTCAAATTTCAGTATGAACAGTCGTAGATACTTCAGTACACTACAAAGTATGGGCAGATGTATTTTTCTTCGCTAACTCTGAAAAAAGGAAGGCTTCGAAAGGTCAGCGGAATAAATGCTTGGCAAGAAGCTCGTGGGCGCGTGTGGCGCAGTGGTTGGAAACGCCACTGTGACACACACGTGGAATCGATCCACGCCCCATGGGCCGCCAAGGCCTCCATCGCTCCGAGGTCGGCAAATTGGTGCCAGACCTGCCTGAGAAGGATAACAGCACTGGCTCGATATATCGGTAGGTCACCGCGAGTTATTGTAAAGGTCAGATAAGCATTCAATCACCTCCAACGATACTTAATGAAGTTGAATGCATGGAGCATCCATCAGGGATTGATCAACGCCAAGAGCTTTATCCTTTATCCTTTATCCTTTAAGAAGCTCGTGTTAGCTTATCAATGAAGGAAAGTACATTAACCTTCAAATTGCTTGAAATGGGACTTAAATTAAGAAACTCTCGTTTCAGTGTATTTTTGTTTTTGCTCTACAGTTTCCGCAAGGATTCGATGGGCGTCTAATGCGAAAGAGGAACTGATAATCTCACTTAACATTTACTGGCACACAATTGAAAATTACACCAAACGGTGACTCATTAGATGAAGTCATGACGATGACTAATTCATTCCTGCAGTTCTGCACTTCCCGGAGTAACTCCGCTTCGAAAAGAACACGGTCGAGATGAGACAGCGTTGAAGATTAGCAGCCGAACCGCAGTGACAGCGTAAGCGTTACTAGTTACCAGCCACAAAGACAACAACCATCGTACCCGAGTATATTATTTTCCAATTTAACGTTTTTTTTTCTTCCACATGTCACATCACTTGTAGTTAAGCGGTTAGAGCTGCCATGAGCTATACATAAGGCCGCCGGTTTTATCCCGGATTTCTTCAAGCCTTGAGAGTGGCGCTCATTTATATAATGGATCTTTATTAGTATTATAGACAATTCACCGAATTATATGGATAGCGTTACATAGAATATATCGAGATTCTGAAGAAAGCGAAGTCGCTGGAATGTCACCTATAGAATCATTACGACAACAGGAATAACAGTTGTTACCAACATTACTTGGGAGTTCCTAACAATTACATAGATTTAAGCTCTGTGTTCGCCTGGGTCTTCCAGTTTGCGTCAAATTTGCCTGGGAGATTAAAAATCGACGACATAATACACCGCCAGGGAATAACAAATCATTGTGACTAAAGTTAAATATACATAGAAGTTCTTCGAAAGTATATTACGAGTGGATTTCAGTGCATAGACATTGATCAACTCCTAACGTTTTCCAGAGACATTGTCTGCGTAAGGAAACATTGGCTTCCAAAAGAATTAAGTCACAACATCGACCAGTATACCGTATTCATCCTTACTGACGTTATCTTCTTCTTTTTTTTCGTAACATCATAAAGAAACGTCTACATAGTGATGTCATACTACATCAAACAGCGTGAACAAGAATCTCAACGATGAAATCTAGCACAAAAAACGGGAACCCAAATAACAGACATTAGCATTCCGACTTCTTTGTTCAAGTCGTTCGGATTGCTTGTGTCTAACGCACACTTCTTAGCCCTTCAGATTCTAGTGGGGATGAAAAGAGTTAACCAATAAAAAGCTGATTAAATCGAAGTCAAATAGAACACATTCGAACAGAAAACAAACTTTCTACTGCTTGGATAAACTACAGCCTTAAGAGGCTGGAGGACTAACATTGTTCGATGACATTCGATCTTTGATTTGTGGTCAAATCAGTTCGTCGACGGGATTCTCAAAGGTGTTTCTTCCGTACGTTGCGTCACCGTACATATGATTGAACGACAAATAGTGTAAGAATTTTTAAACAAAATTCTTGGAGTGACGAAGTGTGTTTTGATTTTCTAATACAAGAAAATAAGGGAATCATTAGGTCGATTAGCCTTCAAAACAGCAAAGAGTAATGATAGAGTTTAAGGATCACTTAGAAGTTAACATTTTCTTGGATTATTCAGCCAGCATGGAGCTAGAAAAAAAGGTACTAACGTCGAAACGTCGAGAGGTTAGGCTGATAAAAATCTTTATCAGCCTCGTGATAGCTCGATAATCCAAAAAAGTATTGATAATTAGTCACGAGGTCAAACGACGGTTGGCCTAAGAAGAGTTAAAATTAGTCTACACTAGTTATTCCCATGTCGGTTTTTCCTCTGTCTTCCACTTGACAATAGAAACCTTTACATTTCCTTCCATTATGCGAGTGAGATCACGAATAAGTAACACCAATTGAAGAACTAAGTTAGTGGCATACATAGCTGACACAGCTACCAGGTTATTTAACTTCTCACATCTCATGCGCTTCGAAAAATTCGAAAAGTTGTAACACAGCATATCCAAAAAAGGGTAAACGGCAAAGGATTCGGCGTTGATTAACCCTCAAAGGGTACAGCTTATGCATTCGACCGTATAAAGCATCGTTAAGGTGAACTACTGCATATTCGGTTCGTACAATGATTTACTGAAGCCTGGCGATGTAACAAGTCGGTGTTTTTCGTTCTCCCAGAGTGGTCTAGCAGCAACTGCCCGACCCTAGATCGATGGAAGGCTTAGTGAGCTCAGAACGCGGGATCGAACGAAGTAACAATCCACTGTGTGCTGTAGCGCGCCTTTTATCACTACGCTACACGTTGTTCAACGTATATTTAGAGGTACTATGTAGACATCATTAGAGTCGCTGCAAATCACTGGACAGCCAACGTCCTCATTACTCACTGTAACAGTTAGTTGGTTAATGGAACTCGAATATAGCACCACCAAACCAATTGGGGATACTGTACTACGGCCTAGTGCGTTGCATTGCTGGCTACTGCAGTAGTTACATGATTAATCCTACATTAAACACTTCTGAATAGTGTTGATATGTGAGTTTTCCATCTTAATCTATCGCGGAGGTTGTTCCTGGTTATTCCACTCCCTCTAGATAGTAATGGCGAATTTTTGGGTTAGAGATCTTATTGCATTACGAAGCAGTCAATGCGCGTGAGAGCAGTACAATCGGGTCAGCACACCGAGTGACACCTTGTGTTTACCCGATCACTATTTACCACTTCAAACATGCCGATCGAATACTTTTTGTGGCGTGAAGACCGTAGAACTACCGTAAATCCCAGCCACATCGTTTATCGTATTTGTAAAGCGGATTTCTAGAGGAAGCTCTCAGGACCAGGAAAGCCGTAGAGGAGGTACAATGGAATAAGAACTGACTGATATTGATCTGAAACACCTGTCATACTTTGCAATAGAGCTTGAAGCTTTACAATAAGCCTTAGAAAATCTACTTTTCTAAACTTAAAAAGCTTCTAAATGATGGGTTAAACTTGAAGATAGTCAAGTGCTGCTCGACGAAAATGGTTGTAGGAAGCAAATAAACCTTCATTCTCTTTAATAGACTTATATTTAATGAGTACGGTAGTAACTTTCTATAACACTGAGTAACCACTTATACCATAGCCCCTATTTCTTATTCATTTTTTAAAATTCCTTTCAAAATTCAGAGTAAGAGTGAAGTGCGACGGTAATTGTTTAGCAAACAATTGTTTTCTGAGATAAGAAACCTCGAATCTTTAAAACCATTGCTTAAAGAAGAAAGGATAAAGTATCCCGTCTTGACCAGTCCCTTGAGGATGAGCCACGCATTCGATTCTATCAAGCATCGTAAATACGGTGGGTGGTTCGATTTGCCAACGACGCGGAACCGAACCAACGGCTAAATATGCCCTTCTGGGTATCTCTAACTACTATGCTACTTGTTCAGTATGAATCATAACTGACTGTTGAAAATGTTTTTCCATCTAAAGCACTTCTGACACCATTTTTAACTTATTGTTTACTGCCTACTCTTTTTAATGGCAGGGTATATATTGCGAAATATAACTTCAATGATGCTGAGATATTTGCAAAAACTCCGGACCGCAGGTGTTGCGTTGGAGAACGAACGCGCTATTGTCCTTTCCGGGGAGTAAAGCGTTCACCACCACACCATGGGGGTCCTTCGTTTCGCCTGTCTCTCAGCTAGTTCTATCGATCTCTGCCAAGTTATATTTCACCTCTGACACTTTTAGCAGGGCCAGACGAGCGCACTGCTAAGGTTACACCTACGTCAAGAACAATAGGAGTGTCGCGTATGTGATATGCTCTTTGTGTCCCATAGCGCATAACGCCACGTGCAGACACTATAGTGTGCACTGTGAAATTATAGGGTCCAAGAGATTTTTTTTACCGCACTATGCATAATCCTTCGATAGCCAGAAAGTAGATTGTAGTAGGGGTGAGAGCAGAAGAACCATTCCCTGCACTAAATCATATGCAAACCCTCTCTTCGAAAAACTTCACTGACCGATAATTTGACTAACATTTAACTGTTCGTTCACTTTAATCGCTATGATCATCTTTAAGGGCGCGTATGGCGCAGTGGTCGGAGGCGCCCTGCAACACGCACGTAATATCAATCCCCGCACCTATGGCCCACCAAGCCTTCTTTTTTCCGGGGTCGGTAAATTGGTACCAGACCTGTCTGGGAGGATAGCAGCACTGGCTCGATACATCGCTAGGCTACCGCGAGTTGTTGTATAGGTCATATATGCATTCGATCACCTCCAAACGACGCTTAATGAAGTGAATGCATGGCGCATTCCACAGGCATTGAACAATGCCGAGAGCTTTATCGTTTTTATGGTCATCGTATCCTATGTATGAATGCAAGAAGCACCGAAATAGACTCGATAAAGGGTGCAAAATACTTCACAATACTGGCAGCTACATATTAGCATAATGGACCATGGTCGCACACCGTACATATTAGCATACATTTCATTCATAAACTGTGGAGCGCTGAAGCACAGTTTCTTCTACAGTTCTGGCATCCTGAAACGCCCTGAAGCTTCTTAGTAATTGAAAAATTAATTTGCATTTTCGATAGACAAGAAAATCCGTTGCCGATGAAAAATTACTGGAAATTGGTTGAGCCAACCACCAGACGCGATTGCGTGGCGTTATGGGTTAAAAATAATTAGGCATGATAGTCAGTTATTGTGAGGAACACGAGAATAAGTGGAGACGCTATTGGTGTGTCCGTTCGAGACAGTTAACGATTAACGAAGTCAACAGGTGACACTGAGGCGAATGCCAACCATTCAATTTACGACCTCACTGAAAGTTAGACGAAAAACCACACTCTACAAAGCTTGAATAAATATGTTTATAGGATCGAAACAATAGCGGAATCAAAGACTAGTATATTCTGCCTCTTTGAAATTCACTTGCAATTATCATGCATCTAAGAGCAATATTACGAGGCGCCTTCAAAATAAAAAAGGTTCGTGGTCACATCTTTGCACTCCCGGGATAAACAACCCTTCACCTCGGATCGTCGAATTAGTTTCAGCTTTGTCTAGAAGGAAGACAATGCTAACTCAATACATTTTCAGACTTCAGAAAGTCATTTGATAATCAAAATATGCATTCAATAATCTCTGGGATACTTAATGTCATCGAACGCATGGTGCATCCCTAAAGAATTGATCAACGTCAAAAGCTTTATAGCTCACCCTTTTATAAGTTGAACACCTCACGTCGTTTTCGACAATGCCGATATCAATCGCCGTCCGTTCGTTCTCGACCTGATCTCGTCGCTGTTCGCCCCTGATGGTCAACGCCAATCACGGGGCGTAGCGCACGATTATTATCGCGATTGCGATTGAAATCGTCGCCGGCCGAGCGATTCTCACGACGAGATTCTTATTCACAAATGATCTCGTCGTTTTCTTTTTTCCTCGTCAAACTTGCTTCATATCCAATTTTCCTCTCCTCGAAATCGTCGTCTGCATAAGATCGTCACCGCCGTGGATAGTAGTGTACTTTAAATGTGGGCGGGGTCATTTTGAAACCAACCACGAGGTTACTCAGGACGAGTTGCTCACGGTAGAAAAAAATTGTTGACATGTTCACGAACGGACCATTTATAGAACGCCGAACGAAAACAAATGCAAGGACAATGCAACAACGCAGAAGAAATTTCTGCAAATCGAAAGTACGTCGATTGCTTTGCAAACAGTTATTTTAGTGTTGAAAGAAATATATTCTCATCAAGACTGGAAAGTGTTCCCTGGGCTCGAATCGCAATCTCCATGAAGGGTCTCATCACTCTGTCAGCAGCACCATCCTAATTGAAGGAGTTTCACCTTGCCTAACTCGGCCAGGGGTACATCAATCTAAGCAATTCCTACATTCCTAGAAGATACGTAGTTGCGATGATAACGTAGCATCTTGTGGGGAGTGACCACCTGGACCATCCTAGGACATGTTTCTTGAATTCTCAAAGGAGGAAAAACGGTAGTAGTAACCAGCTCCAAACCACAAAACAAATTCATTATTGGAATACTTCATTATATTGATAAACATAAGTTATCACTGATAAGTCCTGCCATATTCTCTGCTTAGGAAGCACTTCAGATGGTATGAACATAACTTCAGAAGTACTACTAATAAAGGGTGCTGTGGACTTTCGAGTTATTAGCTTTTGATGCGTATTAAATAATAGCTGGATCTAGTAAATCTAGGAAATATAAAGAAAAGAACTTAATTTAGTGAATAAAGGATAAAGGTCTCGGCATTGACCAAACCATTAGGGCTGGGCCACGCATTCGACTTCATTAAACATTGTTTGGAGGCGATTGAATGCATATCTGATATTTAAAGTGACTCGCAGTGGCCTACCGGTGTGTCAAGCCAGTGCTGCTATCCTCCCAGACAAGTCTGGTACCACTTTGCCGACTCTGGAGAGATGGAACGCTTGGTGAGCCACGGGTGCAGGAACCGTTTCCACGTGTATGTTGCAGGGCGCCTCCCATCACTGCGCCACACGCGTCTAATTTAATAATATTTTATACTAAGCTTTACTTTTTAATGATTAATCGCCAGCTCACTATAACATTGTTAGTTCTTTGTGAAGAAGTGTTAAGAATAGAAATGAAAATCGGACGGTAGTAATAATAACAGCGATCGTAATGGCTATAACGGTAATAGCAAAAGTAGTTGTTAGAAGGTTCTTGCACAGAATTCTTTAGTGAAGACTGGAATTTCTATCATTATGTACTAATAGAGCAATAAAAATGGGCATCAGTATAAATCCATTCAACGAGATCTGAAACTCGTCCTCTCATTGATTGTCAGATGTTCTTCTTCCTCATTTCGTTTCTGTGTATTCGTACGATACGATTCGGGACGCGAGCAATTCCAGCAATAGCGGCATTACTTCGCCGGGTTGTTACGGATGTTCTCGTTCGTGCAAAGCGACAATGCTGGGTTTTTTCTTCTCTCATTACAATGACTAACATCTCACTCAGCCCCGTTATGAGTTGGACGAGTTGTCATCGTTCGTATAGAAACAGAACTCGTCTGCAGCCGTACAAGACGATAATATTGTTTTTTCTTGTGTCATAGCATAAAACTCGGCCACGTTGCGAAGTAGACGAGTTATCATCGTTCCTATAGAGGTAAAACTCGTCCTCAGCATGAACCCGTACCATATCGACATATAGCGGGAAAGACGTGTTCGGTTTTCGGTTCTCTCGCCGAGTAGAATTTAAAGACTTACGACTTCATAGTCGTCTTTTAAAAGATTTTCAACGGCTATGACGATGATGAGCTGTTTCACTCTTTAGATAATACACGAGTGCTCATTGTAAAGAGTTCCGTTACATTCATGTGTACTAGTTCTGACAGAAATATTTATGTCATTCATGATGAACCAATGTAGAGTACACTTTCTTTCCCAATTTTCGTTGACGTAGGTGACGGTCGTTCAACAAATCGTTTACGATCAGCTTTCATGTTACAAAAAGGCCTTAGAAGAACTCGATTAATACAAACTGAGAGCTATGCAATGTCAACCGCTTTACTATAATGGTAGCGCATAGCTATACTTTTGAAAAAATGACAATTTTTGGTAAATTTCTTGCCTTTGTATTGATCGGAGCAGATTGAATTTTCTTCCACGGAACCTCTTAGAAAGAGTGATTTTCTTTCAATACAAGGAATACATTACAGTAAAAAGGATAAAGCTCTCGGCCATGAGGGATGAGCCATACATTCGACTTCATTAAGCATCGTTTGAAGGTGATCGAATGTATATCCGGCCTTACATTGGCTCGTGGTGACTCATCGATGTATCGAGCCAGTTCTACTATCCCCCCCCAGACAAGTCTGCTGCCAATTTGCCGACCCCGGAAGGATGAAGGGCTTGGTGGGCCGTGCACGCAAGGATCGATTCCACGCGTGTGTTGCAGGTCGCATCCGACCATACGCGCTTTCATGTTTGCTCCACAATTTGCAGTAATAGAAGAGATTGTGAAACAGGCTAGCATAACATCCTATCTAGCAGGGAGAGCTGTCTTCTCTTTTCATAAAGGGGTGAAATGTTTGAAAAAATTCACAGAAACTATAAAAGCGATTAAAGTGAGATCATCAATTGAGTAAAGCAATGACGAGAGATCTTACTAATTCTTCTCTCTGGTTCTCTCCCATGTATTATCTTGTCAATTCTTCTTTCCCTCTCCCTCCTTCGCACTTGAGGAAAATGAAAAATGAAAATGAGATTAAGTAGATGTCACGGTTTGAGGCGCAGGTGTGCTTGAACACCATCTCTCATCTTTTGGACTCCAGACGTATTATCACGTCACTTCTGTGTTGTTCATCTACATATTTCTCGTAGTGTGAAACATCAGGTATCGGTCCTAATAATAAGTCTCTAAGAGTATGAAGGTCGTAACGAGACCTCCGCCACTCCTTTCAACCTTATGAAAGGCGACGCTAGTTGGTGGGGTCACGACTAGCCAGTCCATTGCCGATCGGCGATCACCACCACTACTACCACGACTCTACACATTGACAATTCGATGGTAGAGCGTAGTAGCGGAGAAAGAATTGGGATGTTTGGCCGAGAACTGAATCTAAATCAGCAAATCATTTCATAAATGGGTTGGTAATTGACGAATAGACACAGATAACTCTAACCTTTGGCGTCTACATATCACTAACAGGTCTCCAGAAAAAAATGAATCAATGTGATTGTCTTGAAAAATTAAAGATTTCTGATCGACAGAGAACTGCTGATGCCACTGATCGATAGAACTAGCTGAGAAGCAGGTGAAGCGAAAGACCTGCATGATGTGGTGGTGAGCGCATTAACTCCCGTAGAGAGTAATAGCGCGTTCGTTCTCCACCGCAGACATCTGCGGTCCGGAATTTGCAAACTGACAGAGAATTTTCATAACTTCTATTCATTTGAATTTCAAGAAGATAAGCTTGCTTGGCGTCACCACAAAAGTTGCTGCTTTTAAAAAAAGTAAACTTTCTGAAAGTTAGTAACGAACAGGCATGGCATTTACTTCATGGCAAGTAATTCGAGTCCATTGTCGTATAAACAGAAAAAAGCAGTTAGAGCCACTTTTTTATCGTTTGATATGAAGTAAAAGACCCAGCTATGACGTTCTGACTGCAGCTGCTCTATTACTGTATACTTCTTACAGATATTTTACTGGTCTAGGAAACACGTCAAAGGTTGTCTCTTATAGTGCAAACTTTTTATTATCTCTACCGTACCTTGTTTTTAGGCGAGAAACAGCTGCGAGAATCGATGATACTGACCACGGTTGATCGCATTCGGCATTGATCAATCCTCGAGGAATGTGCCATGCATTAAACTCAATTTGTAAAGTCGTAGAACGATTGGGAGCGCGTTTGAACTAGACAGTAACTTTCGGTGACCTACCAGTGTATTAAGTGTATTAAGTCCGTTTTCTATTCGCCCAGACCAGTCTCTTGCCAATTTATAGAACCCAAACGAATGGAGGGTTTGCTTCACCCGAGACGCGGGAGAGAACCGATGGCTACATGTCTTGGAGAGTACATCTAACCACTGCATTACATGAGCTTCCTACATAAGGAAAGTACTCTATAAAGTAGTGTTACAATTTTTAAACAGTTTTCTAGTGACAAAATCTGAATTATTCGTTAACAAACAAAAATTATGCTCACTTGCTACGCAAGCCGAAGGGTGTTACCGTACCCAGGAGAGCTCCCAAAACCGTAGTCAAATTTTAGAAACTAAATCAAGATCTAGAACAGTGCTACGGAGTTTCTCATATAAATCCTTATGATTCGTTTTCAAAGGTGCTTCAACCAAAAAACTCAAGATATAATAAACACATCATCGGCCTGAATTCGTTTCCAGTTTTCCTTCTTCCCATGTTTTAACCCACTAGGTTGAAAAAATTCTATATTACACTAGGTTTCATTCATAATGTGTTAAGAATGAGCAAGGACCAAAGGTAAGCATAGTTTCTTATTCAGATCAGATACAAGTTTTCTCTACTGGAGTAGATGGAACAACCACACTGGGCGCATATAACACAGTTTTTCAAACAGAAAAAAATTTGACCATAAATAGTTGTGAAGGAATCAAAACGAACTAAACGTACTTTATCAATTTCCCTTCTCTTCGACGATCAAACTGCCAAAGAAACATTACCGTATTTCACAGTGAAGGGATAAGAATGCTTTCCTTTTTATAGTTTCTCACAAGCTACTTAGAGAACATTTCTGTAAGGTTTCAGTTAGTTGTAGAGTTCAGACAACTGTTCTACTTGATGGTTTCTCAACAAGCGGAAGAAGACTGCCGATGAAGCGGTGTCGGTTCGTGTCCAGCCATTACTGACGATGAGTCAGTTGTGCAAACGGAACTCGTGCACGGGTCATCGAATGACAACGAGACGATGACGGTTCGAGAACACCTTAAGATTGTTAAGTTGTTCTACTGCTCTTACCAATTATTGACGAAAACCACCGTCGCCATCATCGTTATCATCACCGTCGTCATCATTACCACTACCATCATCATCATCATTACCATCACCATCACAGTTATCTTCGTCATATCCACACATTACCACCACCACCATCCACGCAGCCTGTGCGAATCATCCAGCACTTCGACAATCAGAAACAGCGAAAACTGGGTCGGATCGATTTGTTCCGTACGCAGAACGACATCGATCATCTTACCAGAATTGTTAGATGGTCCACTACCACCCAAAAAAGAGATGTGATAATTCTTTTTTCCAGTCCAATGTAAAAGTCCTACGTTAGATAGAATAAGATGGAACCGATCGACTAGCATGCTATGATATAAAACTTCTTCATGTGATTGCAACCTCACAACAACGGTAATTTAGATAATATGAACATAGTCTTTAACTGTATAGTGGATGCAAGACAAAACGTTGAAATGACGAAGTGATCTCTAGTACTCTAATGACGAGAAAGAGGATGGTGAAAAAAGATGTAAAGAAAAGATAAGCTCATGATTATGGTTGAGTAGCTATAATATCATATTACCATAAAGTAATGATGAAAGATGAAGAACGTGGAAAATCGAGAGAAAAACACACCTTCACTCAACGTTTCGAGTCGTGACGTCATCTGACGAGCCTCCAAGTCAAACTCATCAGATGCGGACTCGAATGGGCTAACTTTACTCAGATCATAATATCTGAGTAGTATCTGTGGAATGTCCAGTTCTTCACGAACTAGTTGTGGAATGAGGTACTGACGTACGGGCTCCGGGCCATTACATACAAGTTGGTCGACTTCGGGATCAAGTTGAGCGACAACGTCAAGTAACGCTGTACATGGTTCGATGACGCCGTCAAAGAGAGGCGAGTTCTGACTGGCATCAGGATCAGGACCTTGTCGAAGTTGTGCCCTTAGGGGTGACGACCTCACGAGCAGTAACAGCACGCGACGCATCCGCATCGTCAATGTACGGGATCGTCGCCGCGTCCTTGGGCACGAAAGCAAACCACAACGGTAGGGCGGGCGGCGACCTAAAGAAGCAGGGCGAGGTCACAGACGCAGAGCGACGGAACTAAGAAAGAATTGGATCCGAAAGAGTGGCTCTGGAGAAGCTCTTACCTCTTAATGGGACCTCTCAACACTCTGAGTAACGCCATCGCGTCCAATCCACGACCAATCGAGTGAATACGTTCGATACATGCCGAACCCATCACATCTACCGCTAGCGTGGTCAGTACCAGACCGATAAATATGAACACTGAAAAATCGGAGTAGTCATTTATGCATTCGTACTCTGAGAGCACAGTAGCTGAATATGACTTCGCAGAGTGCCGTAAACCAACAATTACTAGTTAATCAGAAAGTTCTTAGTGAATATAAGCAGCCTGGTAAATCCTGGATTCCTCCTTGCCTTTCCTGGTGATTTTCGCTAGTACTAAGATTTTCTTCCTTAAAATTAGCACCCAAGCATTTAGAAAATCGTTTTCCGTTGTAATGATATCGATATTTTACTTTCCTCTTATTTTCTTCCATGGATTTTAGGCATTCAAACTTTGTTAAAAAGTATTTTTTATACAAATATACACTTTGTTATTGGATGAGTAACAAATTTCTATAGAAATCCCTAGTTCTGCTGATTTCACCAAAATGTGCAGATCTTTCTTCTTTGTCAATTTTTGTCATATTTTTAATCTATACAGCTGGTGTGCCCTAATACCAATGAATAGAATATAAAATACCAACATTACTGGTCAAAGTCCCTGTTAGGTTGCCAGGCTATGCATTCATTAGGAAATGAATTTCTGCAAAAAGAAAGGGCGAGATTTGATTCGAGCGGTGTTCCACTCAAGTTCGACTCGATACGACTGCGAAGACCCACATCATGAGGACGAATGGCTATGGAACACCGACTTCGATCATCAGCTCTGAAGGAGACGAAGATGTTGATAAATTAGCCGAACAAGTTCTTGTATAGAACCCTCGGGTTAGCCAAAGAATTTAAAGCTACACATTGATTATTCACGCCGAGATTAAGTGCAAAACGGTCTAATAGTGCATAAAAAGACTTCGAATTTCGCGCCTCCATTGGACCGACCGTCTCTGAGACAGTAGTTTTTCTCCTAGCGCATTCTCGCAAACTTGACCTCAATTTTCTGAATAACACGACTACAAGCAGCTGATTGATGTAGGTTGGGCTGTCTGCATGGAAAGGTTTTTGGCAGAATCTAGTCCTTTTTTCACTGCTCTTGCTACGATTTTCTTCTAGTTCCTCATTCTTCACTCTAAGGAGGATTCTTTTCCAGTTCTTCTTTAATCGTTCCAGGGTGAATTCTCTTCTAGTTCCTTTTTCATCATTCTGAGGAGGATTCTTTTTCAGTTGTTCTTCCATTGCTGTGGTTGTGGGGAACGACGACGAATGCTCGAGAAACAAATAAATCACAAATATCGTCGGTTGCCAGCCAATATTCCTAGATATTTTATGGTTTTACGTTTTGTTAGAGCGCCTGTGGCGTAGTGATTGGAGGCGCCACTGCGACACACACGTAGAATCGATCCCCGTGCCCGTGGTCCATGGTGCCCTCCATCCCTCCGCGTCCCTCCGGGGTCGGAAAGTAAGTACGATTTGTCTGGTAGGATAGCAGCACTGGCTCGACACATCGTTAGGCCACCGCGAGTTATTGTAGAGACCAGATATGCATTCAATCACCTCCAACGATACTTAATGAAGTCGAATGCATGACGCATCCCTCAGGGATTGATCAACGCCGAGAGCTTTATCTTTTATCCTTCTACGTTTTGTTAACAAACGATTCAGTGTATGCAATAATTCGCTAACAAAAGTGTAATATTTAAACCCATCTCGTGGGAATGTTCATGCTTATTTCAATAAGGCATTCATTCAATTTTCACTTCTACTAAAGTGATTTTTAAAGCTTGTAGGGCTTCTGAAGCGAAATGGATTGCAAGTGGTGCCACGTTTTGACAGTTTTCCCGGAAAAGAATTAGATGGAAAATGAAAGACGTATTTACAAGTGAATTTAGAGTGACAGAGAAGTCAATTTCTCAAACCACAACGTTGCTGAGATATTTGCAAAACTCTGGACCGCAGGTGTCTATGGTGGAGAACGAACGCGCTATTGTCCTTTCCGGGAGTAAGCGTTCACCACCACACCAAGCGGGTCCTTTGTTTCGCCAATAGCTGAGAGACAGGCGAAACGAAGGACCCGCATGGTGTGGTGGTGAACGCTTACTCCCGGAAAGAACAATAGCGCGTTCGTTCTCCACCATAGACACCTGCGGTTCAGAGTTTTGCAAATATCTCAGCAACGTTGTGGTTGTATTTCGCTTAGTACCCTGCCGCGAAATTATAATAGGCAGAAAATAAAAAGGTATAACATTGTAATCAATTTCTCAAAGTTTACGATGGTCAAAGTAGACCTCTAAGTAAGTTTGCGACAGATACAAAAGTCGTTGTTTGAGGGAACGAGCATGAATCGCGTTCGATTTGTCACATCCAGCTAGTTTTCGTTTGAGTCGAACGCTACCTGGTTTGAAATGAATGGATGAATGAATGAATGCGAACGACGAGCTGGTTTATTTGTAGTTCGGTCCGCGTCGTCCATTATGAGTAGTCGGCAGAGTTCTGTTCTTTGTATAAGTTGAGTCTCTAACTACTTGTGAGTGACGTTTTAGTTTGTCAGAAATCTTTGACGAAACGTTTTTTTGTCCAAAATCAAGCTATAAGACGTTAATTCGGCTTGGCGCTGGTAATGAGGGATAAAATGTTTGTGTAAACATGTCTCGTTTCATTCCAATAAATAATCGTTCCATTCTGTGCTTAAGAAAAAAACAACGATGGACGAAACTGGACTTCCCATGCTGATAGATTCGTTCCAGAGTTTTATTGTCTTTTGCCTACCATTCGTAATTCTCAAGACTGGAAATATCTTACACGAAGTGTTGGAGGCAAAGACAGACTTCTAGCCACCCATGGCACTACGGTAAAAATGATAGATGAACTGAAATGTGGGTGACCACAAGGAAAATCTGCGGTGCGTAGATCGATTGTGCCACGTCACACTTCAACAATTCTTTGGTGTGCTATTAACATTATCTACACTGTGTAGATAAGAATCTACGGATCTTCCATGTGATGGATGTTTTTAGCAGGCTAATCGTTGAATATGGAGATGGCGACTATTTCAGTGCACAAAAACGCCAGAGGATAGGATCCTTGCCTTTACTGCATTGGATTAACTTATGGTTTCTCTATACACCAACAGTTGCACATATTTGGCGAACGGTCTAGGTTAAGTAACGGGAAATGCAGTTCGAGGTCTTCTCCAATGAGTAGGCCTTATATTTATTTCAGTAGACTCCAAACAGCATACCCATGTATGCTCTTCAACACATTTCCATCGGTGGAGTTGTGCACTTATGGCCTCAGTGGCGACTAAAGGTGAATTAGCCGATGTCGGCTTAAATCACACAGTTATTAGTCACTTAAAAGTCAGGCAGGTAGTTAGTAAGAAATCCTACGCCAACTACGAATAACAATGATAAATCGGATCAAGGCCACTTTACCAGAGTTCCGAAACAATTCACTCTTCTGGTACCTTCTAAAATACAACCTTTCGTAGCTTTATGACTCCAAATCTTATAACAAAATTACTTTCGCGTTTTTATTTTCACTGTTTTTCACCAGTATTTAGAAAATAATCTTTCTTATCTTGCCCCACAGTCCAGGATCAGACTGCAACTAGAGAGAGATAAGTAAACTAGAAGGATCGCTATTTGCTGCTGTAGAGGTTACGGAGAAAAAGGATTTGAAAACGTCGAAACGAGCTATCATCAACCAAGGAGTGGTGTTATCCTACCTCAGAGCTCTAGCAACTGTGGAAATACCAACACATAGGTGTAGCTCATCTATCGCTCCATTACCATCACCTTCAATCGTTGTGAGAAACCGAAAGCGGAGCATAAATGGACCGGTCATGTAATGAGAAGAGGACGATAGATGGACGAGAAGAGCAATAAAGTGGACTACAAAAGGATGGAAACATCCTCTAAGATGATTACCTATAACGTGGTCGAATGTGTTTGTAGCCCATATCAACCAGATTTATTCGCAACTGGAATCATCGGGCTACAATCATGGGCAATGAACGCATGGAAAAGAATAAAAGGGTAGAAAAATAAAGTGCTCGGTGTTGATCAATCTCTGGAGACGGAGCCATGTACTTGACTTCATCGGGCATCGTAAGAAATGCTTCGAGATGTATATGTCATGTACATGACCTACGGTGACTTACCACTGTATCAAGTCAGTGTTCCTATCCTGCCGCACAAGTCAGACAACAATTAGCCTAGTCCGACGGTAATGAACGATTGATGAGGTAGGGCTCGGGCGTGGGATCGAACCAATGATCGATGCAGTGTGTTTGAATGGAAGGTACGAAACGAACGAGAATCCGTTCAAACACGCAAGACTTGCTTTTCGTCTTCAGCATTGGTGCATTTATATCCGAAAACGTAGTTGTGCCTTGTAGTAAGTAATTCTTGTGCTTGTCTGACAAAGATAGTAACGAACCAAACTTAAGAACACCAGCAGCACAGTGTAAGGGAATTCATATGTTGATCCCACTATCAAGCGACCGACAAGCGTTAAACAAACTACCATCAGTAATTGTAACGAGAAAAAACCTTCCTCAAGCAGCAGCGCCGAAGTCGATAAGATCAGTAAGACATGAGTGTCGTCCTGCCTGTTGAACCCATTTATTTTTATCCACCAAATTGACTACAATAAGCTTTCTTTAAATTTCATGCCACCTTGACTCCAAATTCTATGAACTAAAATGGCCCATATTCACTAAAATTTATGCAGAACTGCCTCCATAAACATTCGCCGATACCAGTGATTTACCATCTTGTGGCAAATTTTCTTCGGACTAAAGGAACGATTCTTAGCACCAGCTTATTTTTAGCTAGATTTCTAGATGGAAATGAAGACCCTTTAGCATGGGCGACTCCTGCTGCCTGATAAACGCGCACCCCGCTGTACAGAACAGTTCGGCCACCCAAAGGCACTCGCACTCCACGGTAAGGTAGTGAAGCACTCAGCGAGAACAGAAGTGTAGATGATATGGGTAAATCTTATAAAATTATTACTAGTGAACCGACTTAGGATTATCGGTAAAGTTAATCCTGTATAGTTTTCTCATTGCGAATAAACTCACCCATTGAAGACAGCATGTACTCCATATCTCCTTGAGGATACAGATCACCAAAACCGACAGTCATCTGCAACGCAAAACATGAATATCGAACGGTTCAGAAGTTTTTTAACATGTTACACTTAAAATTGCCTATTATCATCGTCACAAATTGCTTAGATGACCATTGACCCGGTAATAAGCTGGTTTGTCGCATCATCTCAACAAACCGGCTTCAATACGAGGTCAATCTCTTGCGACTGCGAAAATCAATTCGCATCTTATCCACCTTCGATATTTCGATCTTTTTGATTTGGCGTTCCGATTCGACAGTGATTGATGAATGGATTGTAGGCACATGATGAGGTTGAAGAATAATGATATGAAAACCTTATACTACTGTACCAATGCTCCAAATGACAATCGATTGTCTGATAGAAATAGTTGTAAAGAAAAAAATGGTTGGATATTCAAAGGATCATCGAGCCTTATCGTGATAAATTCACAATAAAAAAAGTTCACTTGTCATTGAAATAGGTGGGAATTTTCAAAGTATAGTGGATCAGTACAGTGCAACGATAAACAAATGTGTGAGTAATATTTCTGATATGGGAAGTGTTCATACTGATGATAGAACATTTGCCGTTCAATTTTAAGATATCCCTAAATGACGGAAACCATAGGAAAATTTTAGCTTCTTCTTTGGCATATACGAAGAACAATATAGAGAGTTTCCCCAATGGTCGCCGATTCATCGAAGTTGCGAGGTGCTCGTGAACGTCGAACAGTACGATATACAACGGACGTTTACTACTCCCAGTAGCGTTTTCTAAGTTGAGAAAGGATGTGGACAGTATTTCTCGGATTTCGTTTTGAAAATGAACCTATGCCAGAGCGAAGTCTGACGAGCTTCACGTGGTTGATTTTTTGTCAAGAATAGCGTATTCCACAAAAGGCATGGTGATATTCTTCGTGTTTCTTTTAGACTATGGTGCGAAACAAGCACAAGTGCTGAGGTCGGGTTGAGTCATTTATTTATTTACTGATTGGGAGAATCACAAGCAATACAGATGAATGAAACGGCAATTTATGAAACACAACACAGCTTCTTGGATTTAAGAATCTATTTGAAAAAACATGGTTGTTACTTCGAATCGCCATCGTTCACTATTCAACCCTTTCCATTCCCTATTCATTTTCCAGATTTCTTACACAAAGGTGGTATATCTATGCATCGACCCATATACTATAAAACGACGGCGCCACCAGCGGAACGTCGCCGAAGGTGCAACAGATTAGTGGAGAAGAAGAGGAAAGATGAGGGGAAGGTTGAATGTGGATGAGCAGGAATAAGTATGGAGAAAGGGCCAGAAGGGAGAAAATAATTGCTACGAGTACGAATAAGTATTCTACGGTTCTGCACCTGCCGATGTGCATATGAAGTTGAATGCTCTGCATAGAACTCACCGTACGCGATCATTTAAAATCAATCACAGGAAAAGAATGTTATTCGAAATTGCTAGTAAAACATCTATTACGAGTCTAATTCATACACTGGGAGGCACGTCTACTAACAAACTGTAATTCAAATCACTCTTCCTAATCATCAACAAAACCACCGACCCTTAAGAAATATCTCTTAGAAGTTGTCCCGTTTGGTCAAACGTTTAGCTTCCCCATAAACAGTCATGAGTGGAAACTAATGTTCGCCACCGTAAGCTTTTCATAGTAATAGCATAAATAAGGTGTGTCCATGTAGAAAAAAGAGCATGTAGAAGGCTCTAATTTTTTATAATCATCATTCATTATTAGCTCGGACATCTGAAAAATGTATCTATTTTTGACTACATATGCATTGAACTCTATGCACATAGTCAAGGCACTTTATTAATCGTTGTTATTTAAATGAATACCTTAGTCTACAAATATGAAAAGCTCAGTAGCTTATGACAATTCTAAAACTTTAAATCTCATTCACTACTTTGCACCTGAAGGTGTGAAAATTTACTCAGTGATTTCAAATGTTTATCGCTATGAAAAGAGCTGTTAGACGATCTTAGGACTTTCGAAAAACTAGTGCTGCTTTTGTTTTAAGAAAAAGCACTTTTCACCAAAGATATCGGCGGGGTTTCCTAAACAGCGAAAAATTCCCGCCAATCCTCTAAACAATTGGAAGTGGCTGGCTGTCGCAGTTCCCACAAAGACGTATCTCGGACGAGAATTGCAGAGAGTTGAATCACCAAATGTGGTAGTAGCAGCTCTTTATTACAAATTTGGCGATCTATTAGGTCACCTAAGGTTGAACTAACGAACAAGAGTATAAAGTGATCTGTATCGATAAACCCATGTAGTACAGTCCATGCATTGGACTCTATTCGCAGAGTCACAGATGTGATTTGAATTCATATCTGTCCTATAGAATGACTTGTGGAGTCTACCGATAGATCAACTCGTTTTTGTGTTTCTTCAAATAATTATGGTACCAATTATCCGAGGACTGAAGGATGGAGGGGGTGGCTATCTTAGAGTGCAGAATCGGATCAAGAGCCTTTTATACACTGCAGGGCAAGTCTAAGCAAAGTTGTAAAAAGCGTTAATTCTTTAAAAGTATAATATTTCTAATTCTATCCGTTTTTTCTGCTATTTAAAGAAAGTTCTTAAATATTGAGAGCATTCTTAGTTAGAGCATAGATCAATGACGTCACAATCCTCTTAGACAATATTGTCCAGAAGTGCAGTATCCACACGGAACATTTGTGAGGAGGAAGGGGGGTCCAATTCTAATAGATATTCTAATAGCTAACCTCAGAAACACCCAAATGTTCCTAGAACGTCTGCGTAACGCATCTCCTAATAACGCGTACGTGACGGAGTCCTTCGACGTTACCGCGATGTACACCAACGTATCGAATGATTCCGTAATGCAAGCCATCTTCGAACTTCTTCTTGAACAGTTAAACATGAAGGAGAAATAAATATGCAAGGCTTGTCCCTTCAACAGTTCATGGCTCTCTTAAAAGAGTGCCTAAATCGCTCGATTTTCGGATGGTCTGGGAAATATTTCGCGCATATAAGTGGGCTGGCAATGGGACAGCGGCTGGCACCAAGCCCTGCCATTGAGTTTGAGCCCAGGGACGGTGATTGCATGAGTTCAGGTACGATATACCTGATCTGTTGTAATAATTGCAGAGATGAATATATTGGCGAAACGGGCAGACCTACGCATAGGATACAAAAGCATAGCGGAGACGATTTTGAAGTAAAAGTCAATATCCTTATACAGGAGACTAAAACACCAGCGCGAAAACGTCTTGAGGCTTTTTGGATAAATGCCAAAAACCCTACAATGAATAGCAGGGAGGAATGCCCAGAGGTTATACGCGACCTGAACCCGTATGTTCGCATCAATTTCTGATGTGGGATCGTGCAGTCATCAACCATATGCGACTATAATCAGCTGTTCTAAACTTCCTCATTGGAAGTCACGTAGAAAGCGGTGAGTTTTTTGAGAAGGTGTTGATCATGTAATTACCATAGAGTTTTTTCGTCTTTTTGTAAGTGTTATTGAGGGGTTTGGCCTAGTAGATTGTATATCAGTATACCCTTCGAAGCTCTGAAGAAGGTGATACTGCCGAAACGTCAGCTAGTGTTGTATTGTATTGTAACTCCCACGACCGACTTTCTATTAACCTCGGCATTGATCAAGTAATTCTTCGTATTTTTGTTGAGCAAACGCGAGGTGTTATTATTCTTTATTGTCGGATGCTGTTTGTCCTCTTCACTAAATCCTCGATGCTCTTGAAAGCTCTGCAAGCCGCTCGTTTCCGTCTGCTCAACTTTGCAGCTAGGCCGTTCATCATATTAATTTCCCGACCTGGATAGATATAACTGGAGCATTCGGAGATATTAATTCTGTTGAGCTTGAATGGGGCATGCGAAACCAATCGGTTACTCATGAACGTCGTTTTTGTGAGATTTAGTCGAAGACCAATCTTTCCTCAGGCTTTATCAAAGCCTGCAAGCATACACTCCGCTTGGCTAATGTTTGGTGTTATAAGGACGATGTCATCAGCAAAGAGAAGATGGTGTAACTGCCGACCATCGATTTTCACTCCCATATTAACCCATTTCAATGTTCTCATGACGTTCTGGAGGGTGGCAGTAAATAATTTTGGCGAGATGGTATCGCCTTGCCTAACTCCTCTTTTGATGTCAATTTTAATAGAGTTGTAGAATGGTCGTTGAATTTAGCAGAGTCGATGATCCGAGTCGCTGGTCGACAGTCGTTCGTCTTCTTGATGTGGCGTCTTCGTCTTCGTATAGAGTTGGTTCTTCCTCAGTGGACCACCTTCCAACCATTGATTGGAATCATTCGCTTTGATGAAGACAAAGATCTCGATACGTTAGCCGATTAAAGGTTGCATAATGATCTCGTGTAAGCTCAACAATTTGAACACGTGTGGTTTAATCATACCAACGTTAAAGTAAAGTGGGTTTTTGAAACATTATTATTATGCTCTGTGATATCCGCCAATGATATCGACTTCTATAGGACGGATTGTCCGTGAAAAACAAGTTGTTATGGCGGAACAATCACTACTGTCAACAACTAGCATCCTGTACGAAAGGTCATCGCCGGTTGAGTGTGCCTCATTCGAGAGATGCTGCACTGAGGAAGATACGACGACGTCGAATCGAAACGTTAGCCGAATAAAAGTCGTATAACAACTTCATGTAAGCTTAACAATTTAAACAACTAATGATAATAATAGCCATAATAATGACGGCGACTTGATCATTTCGCAACAAAATTGATTTTACCCAATCAAATCTGTCGAAACCTTTTCAGAACCCACCAACGAAATCAGACAGAAGTAGAATGAATCTAAAAAGGACCAGCTTGACTCGTAGAATGTGAAGACCCATGCGGCGACTGTCATGTAACCGAGTAAACTGCATAAAACTGTGAAACGACGAGCGCCAGATACCTGAACAGCACCATCAGCTCGTCTCAAAAATCGCGCATTGTCACTCGAAAACCACCATAACGGCATCAAGGCAACTAAGAATTTTCTTATCAGCAGCTTATACTTTACAGTAAAGATTGAAAAGCGGTGAAAGCTGACTCCCGATAAGTAATCAATATCTGCTCTTTTCGTTATGTATTGTTCAATGAAAGGACAGCAGTAGATAATCAGTAATTGCGAGATTGTCAACAAAATTCACATTCTATAAAAGGAATATCATAAGGTGAAGACAACAATCCTCTATGGCATGTGTGAACGTCCTACTCCTAAGTGTTTTCAACGTTTACTGAAACACTAAGCCAATTCTGGAATCGGTACGATTTCAAACACAGGACTGACATCGTGCCGCTCTAATTATAAACACTGACCTCAACGAGAGGATTATCGTCACCTGGGCGTCCAAGAAGTTCCTCCAGAAATTTGGCCACATCTGCGATTGTGATCAGGGTTAGAGGAATCCTGTAAGAAACGATTCTGCGCTAAGAAAAAAAAAGAAAAACTACTGCAGTGCTTTTCTACACTTTATTAAGGTGACGTAGAAATACTGGGAAGAATTATAGGAACAACACCATACTGAAATACTACGCCACACCAAGCTACGATAAATAAAGGAAAGTGTTCATGGTACAAATTAGTCTCGCTAGGGTGGTTGAGCATTTCGTGTTACACTGGTTAATTTTTCAAGGTTAAGAATGGTATTTTAATCTTAATGACGACAAGCACAATTCAAGAAATGAACAGGTGACTTATTATGACTGCCGAAGATTCTATTACTGTCCCAACGACGTAGTTGGAGAAGAGGTTCTTGATCCAACTGGGACAGTCGTTGCTCCAGTTTATTTGTCATACAACGTACAATCCTTCGAATGCACATAGAAAAAAAACAAACGAACCCAAGAATCGCATAAAACATGCACAATATCTGTCCTTCTGGTGAGATCGGTATCAGATGTCCGTAGCCTGAAATCCAACGGTTCTTCTATATATCTATGAACTGCATGAAATCAACTCATTTCAGCTATATTTCGTCTTGTTAAAGAGTCTGTAACGGGTTTAATAACTGTATAAATCATCAGCAGCCCTTCGTTACGAAAAATCATGTAGGCCTGTTTCTGTTTAACTGATATTTTATTAATTTGGTATCATGCTAAATCTGCAAGCATTACCATTTCGCTACTTCATCGTCGATAAAACCACCCAGGATTTGAGTAATGTTTTCTCTTTGCGATGATTGCTCTACTACGATTAGCTGTTTCTAACAATGATTTACGCCTAACTGGGTTTTCAAACAAAAACGGTCTCTACCTCGGTTGAGTTTACTTCGCTATGAGATGAACTCCGACGTTACAGTATGACACCCAAAAATCCGTACGATGTTAGCTTTATGCAGTAGAAAGGATAGAATGGGAGTTTGGCCAGTCGCCACACGGCTGGAGCGAATCTAGTCGCATCATTGTGAACCCCTGGGCTCAGAAATATTGGTGAATATTTCAAGTGACATCCTAGAAAGCCTTCTCAAAAGTCAGAGTAAAGAAAACTTAGATGATCAGTAGCATATTAGATGGATGGAAAATCATTCTACGTCCATTTGATTATCAGAATAAATCACTTAAGTGCCCGAATACAGTTAGCTTCCGAGTATTGCTAAGATGCGGAAAATGTTCTGATATTGTGGAGTGATCAAGGTATTTCATTCATTAGCTGAAGAATCAAAGGAATGAGTCAGGACGCAAAATGGAAGAGTAGTGAAACCGAAATAGAACTAAGCTTTAAAATGCATATTAACTTCGTTTTCAACAGACGATGAATGCTTCAATTTCAAGTGAAACGAAAGAGATCCAAGTGCAAGAAACCTCAACGAATGCTCTTGCCCGAACATTTCACCTAGTATTTATTTCACTTTCTCAAAATCTTCGAAATTCTTTGAAATTTCATCAAATTGATTTTAAAAAAATAACGACAATATGTTTTCAAGCTCTTTAACAAATAATATCGTTGCTTATCCTGTAGTGGTTTTAGGCCACTTTAAAAGTGAATTAGGATAACGCAATGGTTCGAGATACTTTCTAGCACACCCAGCGTTGTTGGTTTGGTCGAAGAATTCGGCAAGCTAATTCTTCGATTCATCCCGGGTGGGTGCAGTAAAGCTAAAGTTATCTGAGGAACAGAAACTCCAATCTGGTACACCAGTGTGCCCCTGTGAGTTATTCTAGGCCAAACATGCATTCGATCACTTCTACACAGCTGAATGGAGACCAATGGCATCGGCCATACCGGATAAAATTGTCAACGTCGAAAGCTTTATCATTAATTCTAAAAAGTGTTTGCTTTTTAAGAAAGACAGTCAGTCCTAAGACCATTGATTCCTTATTGGCCTCCACTGGAGTCGTTCACACAACTTAACTTATGGCCGCAGTGCTACAGTTATACGCAAAGCAAGCACCACATTTGTAGCTTTACACTATATCTATCAGTCAATCGACCATTTCTTTCGTAACTGTCCATTCCCTGGGTAAAAAGATCAGCCAGCATTTCTTAACGGATCTCTAACTTAATGGTATTATTTACCGCTCCAGTTAAATTCCACTAATTAATACGGTGAGCGTAGTTGAAATACCACCGAGTAATCTTAAGCGCCAGCTAGTTCGTAACCGCCTATATGACCGTCTATGTGCAACTCAAAATTGCATAATTTGCCCCAGTGGTAGAGACGGTGATTGCATGAGCTCGGGTATAGTTTATCTGATCTCCTGTAAGACGTGTGGTGACGAATACATTGGCGAAACGGGTAGACCCCTCTGTGTCCGCATGAAAGAACACCTAGCCGGTAAAAATAGACCAAGTACCCCGCTAGGTACGCATAGGACCCAGAGACATAACGGGGACGACTTCGAAGTATGTGTCACGATCCTCGCACGCGAATCAAGAACACAGGCGCGAAAAACTCTCGAGGCACTCTGGATTAATTCCAGAAATCCGAAAATGAACCGCAGGGAAGAATGCCTCATTATCACGCGTGATATAGGGCAGTATATAAAACTGCTTTTCTGATGTGAGGGGCACATTATACTTCCACGTGATTTCTGTGCGGTTGGTCTCTACGTGACATACTTAGTGGAGACCTCATAGAAAGCGGTGAGTGTGCAAAGCTGTGTTCAAAGTGATTGAAATCTTGGTTTGGAGTTTCTTTGTTTGGTTATGGAGGCGTCTGGCCGAGTGGATTGCTATCAACTTGACCTTTCCAGGCTCTGAGGAAGGCGAAATCCGCCGAAACGTCAGCCTAATCGTGAACAAAGAATAGTAACACCTCGCGTTTGCTCAACAAAAATACGAAGAAAACCACTAATTAATGTTCTAGGAAACACAGAAGCACGTCTATCTTGAGGTTCCAGGAAGAGCAGACTCAATCGGTACTCAATGACGTTCTGATGACCAAAATGATCAGGCAACTGTCCAATCTACACGCACACCTAAAAACCGTCGTGGATGAAGAATGCGAGGAAACGAATAGAATGAAGGGATCCGCACAGTATTTGCGAAAAGGGGCTGCGGATAAAATGTTCTTGGTGTGTGTCGAACAAGAAAGTCGGGAACGATGAGTACTATACTTCTATGAATAGGAGTTTAATTGGATATCTTTTGACCTCGCCGTTAATTTCCTACGGCGTTTTCAAATTTGGAGGATAGAAAACTTCTTCGAATGTCTCATTTTCTCCAACTGAAGCTTCAAAAGTACGGCACTCCTTTTCTCCTGTACGCGACCGTAATCGTAAAACTCTTCTAGTGGTTTTCATTTATGATCCACATCATAAATTTAGCTCACAGAGCTATTTCTCATATTCGTAACTGGTTGCTCGTTACATTGTTGTAGACTATGATAATAACAGGTTCGACGAGCAGTTAATTACTCAATCCAGTCTAACATGGATCTTAACGAGAAGCATAAAGTTCCTTGTGTATTGAACTACAACAAAAGATCGTTAATATTGCGATTGATATGTCATCCACCAGCTAAGCAACTTTTCAGTACCAATCAGTGAAGAATTTGAAAACCAGAATAGAGAATGCGTGATACTGGTTCTACAGCGAAAACACTTCTATGTGCAATATGGTTTTGGTCATCTGAACCTCAACATTTTGCCGTTGTGAAAAAGGAAGCCGGTCTCAAGATCCAAAAGTGTTGAACGCAAGGGCGACTAGTGCACTTAAATTCCTCCTTGCTCCATTTTTAGAATGAAAAATCTTCTACGTAACAGTATGCTATCCCACTTCGCTAATGCAAATCCTGTTGTGTAACCGTCTATCGTTTCTTTCTCTCCTATCGATTCCTTCCACATTGGCGAGGTAAGTTCAACTGGCACCCGCACCCTGTCAACAAGATTCTTGCACCCAAGCAATCTACGTCGTTCTTTCATGGATAGATAGGGCCGGAATCCGAACTTTGTATCGGTACTACATCTCCTTTTATCCATCGTCGGGGACTAGGTTTTCTCATGAGCAGTTGAATACTACATCGAGCGAGGATTGGGCGATAATCAGAATTAAATACGTGTCGTTGGTTCCAAGTTTCAATTCTTAGAGGTAGGTTCTTAAGATGTGTATCAAATGAAGTTTCATCTACATCCCCTGCTGTTTTAATGACAGCAACCTGGTGGTTATCTAGTCTTAGGGATTGACGGCGTCTTTGACTTTGTATTACTTAACCACATTTTAGCATAAAACCAGTTAAGCTACAAGTAAGCTACACATTTATTGCTGCGCTCAACGTCCCTGGCATCGATGCTACAGTTCCAGGTCATCGAATATTGCACAGAAGAAGACACAGAATAGGGGTTCAAAAAATTTGTTTTTTGTTTCCGTTAAGTTTAGACTAAGGACGCGTGTGGCGTAGTGGTCGGAGCGCACTGCAACACACACGTGGAATCGATCCTTGCGCCCATGGCCTACGAAGCTTCCATCACTCCGGAGTTAGCAAATTGGTACCAGACTTGTCTGGGAGGATAGCAGCACTGGCTCGATACATCCGTAGGCTACCGCAAGTTATTCTATAGGCCAGATCTGCATCCGATCACCTCCAATCGATGCTTAATGAAGTCGAATGCATGGCGCATCCCTCAGAGATCAAAGCCGAGAGCTTTATCTTTTATCATTTATGTTCAAACTAACCTTGACAGCTGCTGTGCGCCTAAAACATAAATGATCTCTCTCTTATTTTTTCTTCTTGGTCGTTTTCGGGTTGCGCCTGTTCAACCATGTCTACTGAGGCACACTGCGGTAGATGTTTTCGTCCTTAAAGAAGTTATGGCGTGTGAAACGTCTCTTTGATGGTTGCCTTGATGAAAGAAGGCGATACGACCTTAAACCAGTAGCAAAACATAAACTTATGAATCTGACCATTTCATTTGGTCGCGTGGTAATGAAACACGTGAACGAAGTGTTAGGACTGACACGACATACAAAGACGGGTCATTTAAGCTTAAATGCTTGTCTAATTTAAAAAACTTTTGCTTTTCAGTGCTGTTCATCTTCATGTTGCTATTTTCCTCTCTACCCTTCATGAAGAATTGCTGTGAAGCCATCCCTTGATTCATTATTGAAATGAAACACTGCCAAAATAACTGAGAAAAAAACTGAAAAAAGTAGAGGGCAAAGCATTCGACGTTCATTAATTCCTGAGGGATGCGCTACGACTTTGACTTCATCAGGGATTTTTACTTACTTGGTAGTTGAACCTCACTAGCCGTGCGGGACCCAGAAAAATTTCTACTTTTTCGGAGTTTTCATAGTTTAGCCATTGTGGTTACCTGAAGTCCCGAGGTTAGCCTGGCGAAAGTGTGACCGAGAACAAGGATCTTTAGAGATAACAAAGCCTTGTCACGATCATCTGTCACCTGGATCACCTGTAGACCCATTGATCGTCGAGTGACTCGAGCGCGCGCCACTAAATCTTCCAATTTTCCCTGTCGTGTGCGAGAGTAGCCCAGTGCGTTCTGCTCGCTCTAGGGACTCGTCGAGCATCATAGCTTTCTTCAAGGCTACTTGTGAAGAACTCTAACCATCGGGTCGGTGGTTCTCCTGCACTACGTTTGACATCCCGAAGAATCCTTTCACTGACGGCTCTTTTTCATCGGTTGTCATTCATACGCATTACGGGTCTGGACCACCTTATCTTCGACTGTTTGGCGTACAAACGGCATCCTTGATTTTTCATCGTTGACGCAGATCGGAGCTTCGGATCGCTTTCCTTACTTGTGCGAAACGGGATACTCCTAGCATCGTCCTTTCGATTGCGCGTTCAATTACGCTGACTGACCTTTCATCCTGCTTACGCAGCGACCAGGTTTCTGACGCATACGTTAGGGCAGAAAGTACCTTTGACTCGAAAAGGTGGGCACAGAGTGGGATGTTTTTTGTCCTCTTCACTAAATCCTCGATGCTCCTGAAAGCTCCGCAAGCTGTTCGTTTCCTTCTGCTCAACTCTGGAGCTAGGTTGCTTATCATATTGATTTCGCGACCTAGATAGACATAACTGGAGCATTCGGAGAAAATCGCCCGCTGAGTGTGAACGGGGCATGCATAACCAGTCGGTTACTCATGAACGTCGTTTTTGTGAGATTTAGTCGAAGACCAATTTTTTCACAGGCCTTATTAAATTTCGCAGCCTCTGCAGCTTCGGCCATTACTGCTGCTCTTCTCTCTTTAAGATCTTTTATCGCCTTTCTGTATTGTTTTGCAAGTTCGGACGTTAGATCGCGGTTACCTGCAGCTCGTGTGATTCCACGCCGGCGTATCACCTCGAGTGTTTCTGGAGACAGACGTCTCTTGGTGACTTTCGAACTCTCAGCTTTCATAGCGCTAACGTAAAGATGTTGAATGAGCCGATCATGTTTTTCGTCGGTGTTATCGACAACGGTATCTTCCCAACAACCGACTAATGAATTTTATATGTCCCAGTTTGCCGTGGTTCTGGGACTTCGGTTTTAGAATTTAGCGGCCTTTTCTCTTTTCCGCGAGAAGTAGAATCTTACACGAAGGAGATGGTGGTCTGATCCCGTGTAGAATTTTCGGACAACAGCGACATCGCTAAGGCAAAACCTATTTACTATGATGTGGTCTATTTCGTTATGGTAATCTCCATTGGACTCCCACGTCCAGCGTTGAGGGTGGGGCTTCTGAAATTGTGAGTTACCATGGATGGTCGCCATGATAAACTCAGATAGCCGCTCACCCTGTTCGTTTCATTCTAGTCCATGGGCTCCAATGTGACGTTCTTCAGACGTTCTTCTTGGTCCAGTCTTAACGTTGAAATCTCCAGTGATGACCTTGAAGAATGTTTGATCTTCTCTGTAGAACGTCTCCAATCCCATATAGAACGCTTCGACTTCTTCTTCGTCACAGTTCGGTGTCGGCTCGTAAATGACGAAGATTGTTAAAGTCTGCACTGATCCACATTTTTTTAAACCTAATCGTCCGATTCGGGTTGTAAGTTGTTCGAATGAATCGATTTTCATGGACTAACTCGTGTTGACGAGAACGCCGACTCCTCTACTTTCGCATGTTCCGTGGAACAGTTCTTCTCCGGTGTCATAGACGGCGTTGAAAGGCTGGCGACTTCTGGTCTCGGCCAGGCAGATAACGTCGTAGTTTCTCCTTCTTGTTTCCATGAGCGAGTCTTCTATCGAGAACTTGGATGCAAGTGTACGTGCGTTGTAGGTACAGATCGTCACCATAGTTCTTTGTAATCGAGGCAGCTTCCATTGGGTGAGATTTTAGCAGCCTCTCCGTACTCGTTTTACCTAACGCTGCAAAATCGGGGGCTCTTTCCAAGGGAATGAGGCCCACCTTTTTTTTTTTACTGTGTTTAGCATTTCGATACTCACGTATAGTTTGCTGGGCTCTGAATGTGGGGTGGCTTGTAAGGCTGTGCCAGAGTGGACATGAGGCTTATTTGTTGGAGGCTTCTCCTAACTTCCCATGTACTTCCCAGTCACTTGGTTGCAGGCTTTTGGCCGAATTGACTCGCAGAATACAATTAGCATAAGCAAGAACTCACCCACACACACATGCATGAATACGCCTAGCAAATACGGAAAGTTTGTTCCAAATCGGCGCAGCAGAAACAAGGAGTCTATCCTCTGGATCCACTTGCGTCTCAGGGAAGCAAAGGTCGCTTTTGGTCCGCGATTAACCTCCTATCCACCACCTGGGGACGCGCCACGTAGCCTCGCGAGTAACCTGCTCGAGATCCCTCATATGAGGGAAATCCGTGGCTCGTCACGATAGGAAAGAGAATATAAATGCCAACAAACTGATGCATAATTCTTCGGTCAAAGCGATTTTTTTTCGTACATTTCTCTTTATCCTAGCAAGTAAATCGCCTCCTTAGTGTTATTAAAGGATGAGTAGACCTTTAACAATCTGGGTACGAGTTTTCATCGCTGAATCTTTAGGCTTCCGCCCGCTTTACATCATGAAACTTTGTTAAACCCCCTACTCACGCCCTCACTTGATGCTCCCCGTCAGGGGGCGCTGACAACGTGCTAACGCATGGGAGACTCATTAAGCCGGTAAAGGTTTTAAGAAAAACGATTAAGCCGTTTTTTTCGTTCGACGTCCTAAATTAAACTCTTAAGTATTGGGTTATGAAGATGCCAATGAAATTTTTTCAGTCTTGCCGAAAAGGCATGATTGACCACAATTTGGCGATATCAAAACGAACTGGATGTATTCACAGAAATGTTGACGTTTTTTTCCTCACCATAATAGGAACGCATGTAATGCAGTGGTTAATTCGATTCCGTACGTCACGACAACCAAGCATTTCATTCCTCCAGGGTAGGGAATTTGGTACCACAATTGTTTAGTAGGATAGCATCACTGAGGTTATGCACAGGTCAGGCCTCTCAAGTAATTACATGGACCAAATAAGCATTTAATAACCTCTAACAATTGTTGCCGAAGTTTAGTGCACGGTACATGCATAAAGATTGATCAACGAACGCTTTATCTTTCCAGAGGCTATTGCATATCTTAAGTATATCATTGTTGTTGTAGTTCATAGACATTTCACATTGGTATGTTTCAATTACTAGCACTCAATATGGAGCCAGGTTTGTTATTAGACAGGGACTTCGCCTATCATCCTAACTACCGTTATACAATGTTAGCACAACTTCAGTACATTCTGATGATAAAAAGAAGGTTACCTTTGTCTCTAGTGACGACGGTACGATGCCACACTATGTGAGAAAAGTAAACGCATGTAAGCATTTCATCTATCAAGCCAAATTCTGATAATTTGTTGGGATGTTGCCGGATTTCCAGGGTGAATTACACACTAGCAACGACTATCTAGATGAACAGAAGTTAGGTTTTCCTTTTCAGGGTTTATACGAAATGATCAGGAACCTCGTGGTACTACTCTAGAAGCAGAACAACAGAACACTAATGGCACTGTTCTCATTAAGAAAACACGTGATGCTTCTGTTGCGCCATAAAGTCTAACTAAGGCTGTTTTTTGTACGTCTTTATGGAAAATAATCAACATTTCCTAGAACCGGCTTTCTTCTAACCTCGGCGTTTATCAATTATTTACTGTTTTCTTGATGAACAAACACGAGGTTGTCATTACAGCATTCTTTCATTCAAAACTACTCTGTCGTTCCACCGGCTTAGCCTTCTTCAGAGTCTGGAAGGGTCAAATTTGACGCGCAGTCCACTCACTCAAACGCTTTTGTAACTTCAGCAGATAAAACGTGGTACGTAATTGTTTATTGGCAAAGTGAACAGCTTGTCTTAAACACTCATCGTTTTGCCTTTTACTAGCGCTTCAGTTATTATTGGAGACCAGTCCCACAAAGTATCAGATGAGTGAAAAGTGTGTGTGGCTCGAATCAAAAAATCGATCTGAGATATGGCGGTAGCTCACGCGTGATTACAGGGCACTCCCTCTTGCTGTTCACTTCGGGATTCCTGGAGTTCCAGAACGCTTCAAGAATTTTACGCCCAGAAGCTTCAGATTCCTGGGCAGCGGAGGTCACTTCTAGTCAATTCCTCAGAATCTTCACCGTTATGTCTGTGTCTTATGCACACCTAGCGGAGCAATTTGTTTAACTTTACGCTTACCATCTGAGTGCCCTTTTATGCAAACTCGAAGTGTTCTACCAATTTTGTGAATGTATACGTTCACGGTGGTACCACTTCATGACGTAGCCGTTCTCGGATAGATTGATTCGAACTTTCAGGAATGAAAACCAGTTTTCTTTCGGTTTCTGCTGGATAAACTTAATCTATTCTAACTGTTCATCCAATCACTCAAAACAATTCTCCATCTTCTCTTCTGTGAAACAGAGGACAACACATTTGTCTACACATCTTTGGTAGGGTAATGGACGGAGACTGATTACTGGAGGTTTCACCTTAGATATAAAGAAAATGGTACTAGTCGCTCTCCAATTGCCAACCTTATCATTTATGCGAAATACTTCCGTACTATTTAAGGATTGAGCAGTTTAGGCACTTCTTTAAGAAGGCAATGAGCTGCTAAATCGAGAAACCATGCATGTTTATTATTGTTGCATAAGGAGCTCGCTGATGGCTTTCACGGCGCCGTCATTCGATACGTTTGAGTAGAGCGCGGTAACGTCGAAGGACTCCATCACGTAAGTGTTGTAAGGAGACGCGTTATGTAGACGATCCAGACAGATTTGGGTGCACTGAGTTGTGCTGAGATATATTTCAACAACTGAATGAGCATTAGGTTTATGAACCAATTCTGCCTGTGGACTCGTCTATACAACTTGTGATTGCTTTAACCTTGTGCGTTGTAGGGTCAGTGGACGTATGTTCATTAGCGAATACTAACTAATTAGTTTGAATTATGTATGAGATGGGATCCGCTAGTAATTCAACTTCGAGTTTTAAAATAACTGTTGGTTTAAAACCAGCGCGTTTGCTACTTTAACCCATTCCGCGTTCATTTTTCGCCTTTTCCTTTCGGTTCCTTTTCAGACGACAGACTTTAAAGGGAAGTAGTTTCAACGTGTTTTCCTGTTGTTTCTGATAATAAATAACTAAAAACTTCGCTTTTATCAACAAGTAAAAGTCTACTAGTCTTTTATTTTACTAGTTGTCGAATATATCGCAAGCCATATCGCTGCTGTGAACTAGGAACTAAACTCTCCTTTGCAAAAGTGTTTTAGGGTCTTGCGAGTTGAGTCCGGAAATATGCGAAAATTGATGTCCACTTTGCCGATAAAATCGTGCTGTTTGAGGAACGCTTGAGTGGAGAAAGTGATCGTATGAGTTCGATCACGGGGCAGCTAATCTCCTGCGAAGTGTTTAAGAATACGTTGGTGAAATGGATAGACCACTCTGCGTCCGTATAAAACAACACTTACGCGGTAAGCGTAAAGTTAAACACTCTGCTATGTGCTCATAAGACGAAGATTTTGAAGTAAATGTAACCATTCTTGCCTAGAAATCTAGAGCATCTGCACGTAAAAGTCTTGAAGCGTTCTGGAACACCAAGAACCTCTAAAGTGAACCGCTAGGAGGAGTATCTTGTGATCATTAGTGATCTCGCACCATAGGTAAAGCTGATTTTCTCACCTTACCCAGGCACATTCCTCACCCACGTAAGACTCTGTGACGCTTGTCTCCACAAAATAACTGAGAATTTAAAAGGAACAATACGATGGGTGTTTAAAAAAAGCTGCTTAATATGTGAATAAGCATTCATATATTAAGTTTTAACTACTGAGCTACGAAAGTGCGTGACCAAGAGGAATGCAGCTCAATTTAACGGTTCCAGGCTCTAAAGAGGGTAAAACCACCTTCTACATATTGTGAAAAAATAAATACTGTAATAACAACCCTGTTTCTGCTCATCGAAAAAACAGTGAATTATTAATCAATATTGCCGTAGATGATTAAGCTAACAGGAGGCAACTACAGAAGCTTTTTTCTCCTTTTTTTTTTTTAAAGAAAAGGCGTTAGAAACAACCTCGCGTTAGCGTAACAATCTAAGGAAATATTAATTTTCATTACAAAGTTAAGTGGTAGCTGATTTTGAAAATTTATGGAAAGTATTTATGATGGTACCAATAGAGGTGAGTACGGTAGTGGTGAACAATAGCGATGAGGGGAGATTCCATCGTGTTCTGAACGTATTGTTATGTAGATCTGTAAAACTTGGCATACTGTATTGTTATTTGATGCCAGCTATGAAGGTCAGTGAAAACATAAAAAACGAGTAGGTGATGTTGACTGTGAGCTTGAAGAAATCAGATTTAAAAAATACGCTTACCACTTGGTCTGATACCAGCCTCAAACGCTTCGAATGTGACCTTTGTCAGATGATCGACTAACATTAATGCGGTTTCGTTTTGTGGATCATCTTCTGCATCGTAATCTTTTATCGCTTCCTGAAAAAAAACGAACGATAGCGCCATGAAGTCAGAGAATCGCTAGATATTTACAATTTCCATAAAGGTTAGAGGATAAAGCGTTCGGCTGTGGTCAATGCATTACCGATGAGGTATACATTGCGCTTCATTCAGCTTCGTAGAGGTGTTTGAATGCATATTTAGCTTATACCACAACTGGCAGTAAACTATCGACGTATCAGCCCATTATTTTTAGAATCTAAAATATCGGAAAGATAGGGTAACTCCTTCTTGTGCTGCCGGATCGAACCACCAACCTTACGTGTGTTGCACGGGAGCCCTAACCACCGCGCAACCATGGCCTTCTGCACCATATACGTATAGGAACTGTAACCTTTATGATATTCATCGCTCTCTATGGAAATTCTGTAAAATTAGAACACACTGTGACGAAGTAAAGAAAGGAATGCACCGAGAAGACATTGGTATGGAATATAAGCTCTATGTAGTATTTCAATTAATGCACTTTTGGCTAAAAATCTATGTGTTCGAGACAGAAAAGAGCGAAATGCTGCATGTCTGAATAGAAAAAATAGTGCTCAATTGTAATCTGATAGAGGAAACTCATCAAAATTTGAATTTGCAAGGCGGATAAGTTTCATGAAATGTGTGGTATAAAAGTCACCACCACCTTAATGCTTAACTGGGCAGAAAATTATGTTATGAGCAAGTTAGTGTCGGCTGAGGCACAATACAATTACTATTATCTTAACCTTTTTATTTATTGCCTATTCATTTAACGGCAGGGTATGTTGCGAACTATAACTTCTATAATGCTGAGATATTTGCAAAACTCCGGATCGCAGGTGTTTGCAGTGCGGAACGAACGCGCTATTATCCTTTCCGGGGAGCAAAGCATTCACCACCACACCATGCGGGTCCTTCGTTTCGCCTGTCTCTCAGCTAGTTCTATCGATCTCTGCCAAGTTATATTTCACCTCTGACACTTTTAGCAGGGCCAGACGAGTGCACTGCTAAGGTTACACCTACGTCAAGAACAATAGGAGTGTCGCGTATGTGATATGCTCTTTGTATCCCATAGCGCATAACGCCACCACGTGCAGACACTATAGTGTGCACTGTGAAATTACAGGGTTTAAGAGATTTTTTTTACCGCACTATGCATAATCCTTCGATAGCCAGACGAAAGTAGATTGTAGTAGGAGTGAGAGCAGAAGAACCATTCCCTGCACTAAATCATACGCAAAAACCCTCTTTTCGAAGAACTTCACTGACCGATAATTTGACCAACATTTAACTGTTCGTTCACTTTAATCGCTATGATCATCCTAAAGGGTGCGTATGGCGCAGTGGTCGGAGGCGCCCTGCAACACGCACGTAATATCGATCCTCGCCCCTATGGCCCACCAAGCCTTCCTTTATTCCGGGGTCGGTAAATTGACCTGTCTGGGAGGATAGCAGCACTGGCTCGATACATCGCTAGGCTACCGCGAGTCGTTGTAGAAGCCATATATGCATTCAATCACCTCCAAACGACGCTTAATGAAGTGAATGCATGGCGCATTCCACAGGGATTGATCAATGCCGAGAGCTTTATCGTTTTTACGGTCATCGTATGCTATGTACGAATACAAAAAACACCACACTATAGCCTCAGCCTAACTTGGTTCAATGCAGTTTTGGGTTCCCCAGATCAATCCCATTGACGGGTGATTGCTGATGGCAAAAGATCGATAGAACTAGCTGAGAGACAGGCAAAACGTCGGACCCACATGGTGTGGTGGTGAACGCGTTACTCCCTGGATAGGACAATAGAGCGTTCGTTTCCTACCGCGGACACCTGCGGTACGGACTTTTGCAAATATCTCAGCATTATAGACAATTATCATTATTATATTAATAACCACCATTATTATTAATTGCCATTATTATATTCACACGTTTCGGAACCAGGACAGTGCATGTAGTTTAGTGATTAGACATGTAGTGCAAAATACACTTAGCGGTTGTCTCCCGCGCATAAAAGTACCATATTCCTCAATTCTTTTAGTGGGCTGCGAACGAATATGCAATTTCCATCCGAAAGTCCCTCTTGAGAAGGCCAAATATGCGCCATTGTGTAATCCGCCAAGTAATCTGTGACTATCTTCTAACTAAGAATGATGAAAACAAAGGCCTTCATCCAAAATATTTGAAACTCTTTGAGCCCTCATAGTCAGTGGAACTTCCTGGATAGCCTTGAGGCGTTTCCCGCAATTGTAGATTTCATTGGTGTCCGCTCATGCTACTCTATGATTTCAGGGTGTAGTTGGTACAGATGATGGTATGTTCGACTGTTTACATTCTGATTAAGTGGAACGCTGGCTTGCAGTGACAGTTCTTCGTTTCATACGCAGATACCCACGCTCCAAAATGGCGCTTCTTCCGGATCGTTACCATTTTATGTGCCCACATAATCGCAATCGACGTTTTCATTTTCGTAATCCATGGTGCCAATGGTGTTGTTGTTGTCAACACTGTTCGACTAATCGCTTGTTTAACGTTTGAGCAATGAAGCGTTTCGCATGTGAACGGGCGGGCGGACACAAGCACTTTTGTTGGTTGAAGAGTACAAAAAGCATGTGACAGTCCTCATTTGTTCTTCGTACATCTAATCGTCGTTGAAAGGTGTAAAATTAATTGGAATAAGTTTGATTTTCATTTGGTCAAAGTTCCAGTGAGTTTTTCAGTTTACGGATTCGAGGACAAGGAACTGATTCGAGCAATGAAAAGCATCTCTTGCGAATTGTGCTCTTTTCCACCTATTTTAAATTTGGTATTAATTTGGATTTCATGGTAAAAAAAAACCTGCTCCGAGCACAACGAATTCGTCCTTAACTGCTGACAACGAAGATGTATTAATTCATTAGACGCGTAAAACCCTCGAGGCACTCTGGATTAATTCCAGAAATCCGAAAATAAACCGCAGGGAAGAATGCCTCATCATCACGCGTGATATAGGGCAGTATATAAAACTGCTTTTCTGATGTGAGGGGCACATTATACTTCCACGTGATTTCTGTGCGGTTGGTCTCTACGTGACATACTTAGTGGAGACCTCATAGAAAGCGGTGAGTGTGCAAAGCTGTGTTCAAAGTGATTGAAATCTTGGTTTGGAGTTTCTTTGTTTGGTTATGGAGGCGTCTGGCCGAGTGGATTGCTATCAACTTGACCTTTCCAGGCTCTGAGGAAGGCGAAATCCGCCGAAACGTCAGCCTAATCGTGAACAAAGAATAGTAACACCTCGCGTTTGCTCAACAAAAATACGAAGAAAATCACTTAATTCATTAGAGTTTGCTTAAGAACTTTTCAACAGCCTCTTAACATTTTACTGCCACATCGCGGCTGTGAGGTGCTCCTGGGTGACGGGCTACGATGTGCAGCGAGGGAATTCGTCCCCTGGGAGTGTTTCCCAAGCTGAGAAGTTGTCCGCCGTTCCCAACAGGAAGCGCAGCTAAGAGTAAACCTATACCAGGAGCCACCACCATCCTGGTATCAAACTAGTCGCATAGTAGCAAATCTCCCTCTGATCCACAACGACGACGACCTGAGGCAGACTTTGGCCAGGCTGAACTCTGGACGCCAGGAAAACACGATAGGTAAACAGGCAGACTCCGAAGAATGGAGAATGTTTAGCGTTTTGTTTTCTGCCTTCTATAATTTTCATGGCAGGTTACTAAGTAAGCGAAATACAACCACAACGTTGCTGAGATATTTGCAAAACTCTGGACCGCAGGTGTCTATGGTGGGGAACGAACGCGCTATTGTCCTTTCCGGGGAGTAACGCGTTCACCACCACACCATGCGGGTCCTTTGTTTCGCACGTCTCTCAGCTATTT
>UYYA01003862.1:175356-202876 GCA_900624975.1 Angiostrongylus costaricensis
TAAGTAAGCGAAATACAACCACAACGTCAACCCCGCTGACGGGTGATTGCTGTGGCAAAAAGATCGATAAAAATAGCTGAGAGACGTGCGAAACAAAGGACCCGCATGGTGTGGTGGTGAACGCGTTACTCCCCGGAAAGGACAATAGCGCGTTCGTTCCCCACCATAGACACCTGCGGTCCAGAGTTTTGCAAATATCTCAGCAACGTAATGGAGAATGTATTGCATCCCGCATAACCAGTGAGGATGGGCCGTTCAAGTATCCAGGTTCCCAAGTTCTCAACAAAGCTGATCTATTGCGGCCTTTGGGAAATCAAGAAAGTGCGAAATCCTTGTTGATGCATTCAAGAAGTGCCTGTCATCTCTTTGAGATATAATATTCACGTTCTACTTCAGCCAGAATTTCGGGATTTCTTAAGGGTTGAAAGAGTTTCGAGGAATGACATGTTAATCTGGTCCACATACCCTCATCACAATCTGCAAGTGCGAACGTATGAGCTCATTTCCAAGAGAAAAAGGATGAAAATGTGGAAAAAGTGAACAAATGCCTCAATTTACACAGAAATCCACTGCGGTTAATGATTTAATCAATCGGCCAAGTTTAATATTGAATATTAGGACAGCTGAACAAAAGTCAGTGGGACTTATTAGGACTATAGTGGGTTTTACTGGCTCATGTGCGCCATGTGGGTCATGTGCTCTTTTTTAATCTTTGCATGCGGATTTTTAACCTTACCAGCGATGGTTTTCGAAGACGATAATTTTCATAAGTCGAAACTTATGCCTTGATCTCTTTTATAAGTACTATTCAGGTAATCATTTAGGTTATACACAAGAATGATATTGATTTTTCAAATAAGTCTTCAAGATTAAACTGCTTTAGCTAATAAAAAGTTTTCATCCAACTCCTGGTGATGAAAAGATTCCAATTAATAACAAAAAAAAATTAAAAAAGTGACTACTCAACTCGGCTTTATGGATTTCGTTCATGTGAAAATTACGACGTAACAGTTCATATGGTTGTTCAATAGCTGCGAAAACGAGAGCTGAAAAGTCAAAAGTAGTAGGCGATAGACGAAGATAGCGCTAAAACGCTAATGTGGTCTAGAAAAAGGCATAAAAACAAAGTGGAGGTAGAAATAGCGATTAAGCCGAGTTGAAGCAAGGGAAATTTCTTGTACGCTTTTCATAGCCCTTTCTCGACATCATTCGATCGATATTCGATCTATATTAGAACGATATGTTACTAAAGCTGATTCCGCCACTATTACTAGAACTAGGAGCAAAACTATTAATACTAGCAGTAATAATAGTATAGATATGTATTCCGTTATATCAATTACAGCTCGCTAGAGTAGTAGGGTTTATTTTTGGCTTTAACTATCGATGTTCTCGCCGTATTCAGATGCCTGATGATAACTCACCTTTCAGAATTACCAACAGCACGTTCGCTCATTTCTTACACTACGGAATACGGAATACTCGTCTCACGAACGAACGCACTAGACAATAAATCAATACTTTATCGATAAGTCCCGTAGCCAGTGAGCAAGATATAGAGATATCCTTGTTTTACTTGTGTGGATGACATCCGTGTTCCTGGATTCTTATGACTACTTATCTACTACCCCGTAGTGAACAAGGAAAATAAAGTCATCTTGGATTGATGTACGAGGCAATTTTGTAGTATTACAAACATAAAGCAAACAGGGGTGAATAAGCGGAGATAAATAAATTGCGAAACGGGTATTGTGCTTCCTATATTGCGCATCCATAGGAAAGGGTGAGCGCTCGGAAAACTTGAAGTTAAAACAAACAAGTTACTAGACGGGCAAAGAACACACGGAGATAACGAAGGAAATTTTGAAGTAGAAGTTTACCATCCTCCCACAAGAATCTAGACCTTTATCGCCAAAAAATCGAAGCATTCTGGATAAATTCTAAGAATCCAAAAGCGAACCACAGGGGAATGCCTCGTTATCACAATTGATCTCACACTGTATTCAAGACTGCTATTTTGATGTGAGAGAGGCACTTTGCCCATCCATGTGAACTCTGTGTTATTGTTATCCATGAAAACTAAGTGAGGAATGGCAGACAATGGTAAGTGTGTGAAGCAGCTTTTTCTTTCCATTATGATTTAAATCTTGGTTTAGCACTTTCTCTGTTTTGGCTATGGAGGTGTTTGACTGGGCAAATTGCAGTTAACTTGACCGTTCCAGGCTTCGACGAAGACGAAATCCGCCGAAAAGTCAGCTTTTGTGAATAAAGAGTAGAGTAAAACACCTCCGGTGTGCTTTCCGATAAACTATTCGTTCCCATTATGACTGTACGATGTCCTTACATACTGAGGAACTGCGATAGAAAACAACGAGCTCATAACACCAGCACTGTTACCCATGCTGAGAGAGCGTTCCACATTTTCATCAGGTAGCCCAACGTAGAATAACCCTAATTAACCGAGTTCATTTTAAAACCCACTTTCTCATCCTTAATTCATTAAAGGGGGAGCTCTGAAATTAATCCGCTTTTCTAAAGGTCTACTTCGATCGACACATCCACATCATTTTATAGCTTTTAATGAATATCTAATAGGCAATTTAAAAAAAATTGCCTTTGGGACAAAGAAATTACCAGTTTTTAACCCTTGCGTTTAAAGTGATTTCTCTACTAACTTTATGCTAACAACAACGACGTTCACGGAAACGATTATGTTCACGTACTCAAAGATGTATGAAATATATCTGTTATTAAAGTGTCGTAGAAAATGAGGACATACAAAACGCTTTGTCTTCTCTTCTCTCTTCACTAAGTATATTTCTCTCTTCACTAAGTATATTTTCTTAGTGAAAGTAATGAATGTAAAAAAGAAATGTCGATCCATTTCTTACGAGTTATTCTTGTCAGGTGAACTAATTCTGACAAAACTAAGAAAAATCGGTCCGCAGGCAAAGTAAGAGGTATTGTGATACCAACAACGATCACCAAACGTGCCGTAGCCATGAATTTTTACTCTTGCTGCATATTAGACTTCTCAAAATGGATTAGAATAGGCTTACTAAGAACAAAACATAACATACTTAATTCGAAAATGACGAGAAGCGATGATCTTACCCGGAAACGATCCTCTCATTAAGCCCAAAATCCATCAACATAGGGGCTCTAATCGGAAAGCTTCCAGTCACCAGTACTATCCAGCTCCCTCACAGCGTGGTGCCGAAATAATGGGACGGCAATGCACCGCCGCCATCCCGTTTCCATCAGCTCTCGTATTTTCAATTAGTTGCGAATAACTATTGAAGAAAATAGGTTTAATATTGTCGTATGGTATGATATTAAGTGTTCAAGAGTGTCGTATTGAGTAATATCAAATATATTCTGGATTTCCAACTTTTCATCTTTCTCACTAACCACATCTACAGATTACACGTCGTTCTGCATTATCTGCAGATTGGGGGTGAGGTGGGGTGCAGCGGTTAGTGATGCAGTCCATCCGAAAGCATGGTGCTGGTTCGACACTCTAACGAACTCTTTCCTCCAAACCACATGGGAACACCTTAGTCCAGTTATCTCCAAAGTTGCAAGCAGCACTGACTCGATCAACACTATACAACATTTATAAAGGAGAACGAAATCCTCAAACAGCAGCCAAAGCAGTAGCAAATTTTAGACGATCTGCGCGAGCGATGAATACGAGGAAAAAATGAATTGAATGCAAGAAGTGCTGGGATCCGCACACTAGGAGTGATGATAACTTTATGCAAAAAAGACGGTGGCACGTGCGGGGCAGTGGTTAAAAGCGTTCTGCAACACCCAAGTGCTTATTTGCTCGATCTAGTTCGCTGTGCAAACCAGGTTTTACGTCTCTGTGAAGTCCATAATTGGAACCCAGCTTGTCCAGGATGATAAAAGTATTAACTTAACACCTCGGTAGGCTACCATAAGTAGTCGTGTAGACGAAATATGAATTCATTAACTTCTACGATGATAGGAATACAGCGTAATGTGTGACGTTCCCTTAAAAGTTGATCTGCGCCGAAACTTTTTATCCAACATCGCTTTGTATTCGTCGGATCCTTCTAAATAATCCATGGCATTTACTATTACAACAGCAATGGAAAGCTCATTGTTTTGGCTGGGATAAATAGCTGATATATCATAAAATAGAAAATAGTAATAAGAACAGGAAATTAGTGCTATTTTAACACTTCCGAGGCTCCCATAAACAATATAAACACTTACATCCGACGAATACGTAAAGAATCGTAGCCGTGATCAAAGCGATATGAGGTAGAGCGAGTCGAATACGAGAACGGCATTTTCCTCCTAAGAAAAGAAGGATTAGTGTTTGCACTTAGTTTATCGAAAAGTCTTTCCGTAAGTGGAAATCAATATGCACAAATGTTTAAGGATTAGCAAGAAGACAAACGTCTTCTGGATACCATCTCGGAATTACGGTAGTCAGTCACACCGAATCCTCTACTCATACCGAAGTGTCTAGAAATTCGAACGGCTTAAAACCTCCAGTTCGTCATAATCCTAATGCGAAGATGTTAACGAAAGCTTATAACACGGGAAAAATGCCGAAAAACAAGTATGACAAGGACAATTTAACGAAGGAATATGTCTTTAGAATGAAGACACAAAAGTTATCTTTCAAAATGCACATTCAAATTCTACATCATAAATTCCTCAGTTTCATTAAAATACTATTATTTTAGGCCCAAGCTGTAAACTCTATATAGTTCCACATAGAGTGAAAAAATGAAGACAGGAAAAAGATAGAGGGAATTAGGATTCCGAAGGAATTTCCGAAAAGTGCTCGCAGTTCGTATTTTTCTTGACAGAAACTTAAATTTTTAAGTTTCCGCTCGAGATTCAAAGAAATGTGACACCATTATTACCATACTCGATGGCACTATAAACTGAAGAAATTTGAAACATTGGATAATTATCATCACGGTTTTATCATCATTAGCAATGAGGTCTTGTCAATGCATGACAATAATCTATTATGAATACTGCATGACCGACTATCGATTATAGAGACGGTTTGATCGATGCCTATCTCATTTCTGAAGAGAACCGACCGTCTTTGCTTTGATTATCCTTGATTCCGCCATCAGCTATAGTGTTGTCCAGTTCCATACCTTCAACGATAGCCGTCCGCCTTGCCATTGTCGACGCAAATGGCACCTGCAATTATAAAACGATGGGCGGTCCATGAACTGGAAATTTTCAGTGAGATTCATGCATATACTGTCGTAAAAGCGAGAACGGCTTTTCTGTAATATGACTGAGAGTTTTTCCCCTTCGCTACGCACATTTGATGATTTCATTAAAATCCGTAATTTCTAAGAACAACGGTTTTTACAGAGATCCACTGTTAAGCGTGTCTCAACAACAGTCGGTTGTTCACCAACTCATTGTAGTTCATCTTTTAGATGGCTCCCAAATTGTTCGGCGTAAGTAATCCCTTAAGTGTTCGTGGTACATCTGAGGAATCGTAGAGATGACCATATAAATATTTGGCCTATACAATGTTTTGCTGGAGTGCACCGACATGCCAGTTCAATGTTTTTTCCTATTTATTACCAATTTCCTGTCTCCGGAAAGATATAGGGCCTGGTTCGCCGAAGAAGCAGGGTCGAACTAAGTACTACGTGTATGTTAAAGGTCTAACCACTACGCCACACGCGGTAGGCACAGTAAATTTTCGGTAGTGAAGAAACACTCAGCGTGCACTTTTTTGAGATAGCAACACTAGGGCTCATGGCTCACATCTTAGAGATCAGTTTACGATTGATTAGAGACGTTGATAGTCATGAAAACTCCACCTAATTGTTTTATCTTTGCTGTTATTACCAAGCATTAATCTAAGAGTACAGTAACTTCATATTAAATTCATGTTAAAAAACGAAAAAATTCGCTGTAACTGGATACGAAAGTGCATTGGTGTTTGAATAACTGTGAAATTGCACTTACCTGATTCATATCTGCTACTTCTGCGATATCTTTACCATCACTAGGACTGACTAAGGGCTTATTGTTTGGCTCAAAATGAGTCGGCAATTGTCGGAACGGGAACGTCGTCGTCAGTTCGTCGAGTCGAAGTGCTGTCAACTGTTGTGTGAGGACACGAGATGTCCCTGGGGGCGGCATCATTCGCTTCGCACTCTTTCAAGAATCGTCAACGTCAACTGATTGTCATAGTTTGAGTAAATGGGCGGCAGAAATATAAAAGCAAGTTTCAACGAAAAAAAAGCAAGGCAGATAGAAATTCGAAACGAGGACTTCAGATTTGTGCGTGAAATTAACAAAACTCGTAATTCTAAGCTTCAGCAAGAACGAAATAAAAGCTGCCAGAAATTCAGAACTCCCTCTGACATCTAAGCATCGCCGCAGTTGTGCAAACATTATTCACCATCGTTTTAATCAGCTAATGGCTTCAGCTTTCAGCCTAGCTTTTTGGCCGGCTTCAACCATATTGGGAACAATACCACTAGGTCGCTTTGACAAAGAATACGTATCAAAGTAATGGAAACTATAATAAAGAAGCAAAAAGAGATGGAAAGTGATGAAAAAGTATATCGGTAGCTAAATACTTTTGTTTCTGACTTATACGGCGCAAATTCATATACTTCTCCAATCCAAACATTTCCATCATTCGATTCGGTGTCTCACACTAGTCACCCTCAGATTCCAATTTCGGCTCGCTTGCTACTTGAGGCTTTTGCCTTCTTTACAAATGTCACTGGATTCTTGTCAAGGTGATGCCGCCACCCCTTGGAATCCTAAAAGAGTTCTACTAGAGCATTTCTAAGTTTTTACCACATAAAGTCCCTAGCCTTTGTTAATCAGAAAGGTCTTTTGTCAGAGAAATCCGACTCAAATTTGACGATCACAGTGGGATGAAAGGAGCATTTGGCCTCGGACTGGGCTGAGCCAAGAACCATGTGTATTGTACAGTACCTCTAGTCACTGCTCTTCCGCGGTCGATTCCGAGCATTTGCAAATGTATGTCGGCAACGTACTTCAAAAGAGCAGGCTTATTGTCACGGCCGAAAATACCAAAAGTCATCAATGTTGAATGTAAAAATTAGAAAAAGAAACGACGAAAAATCCTGTTTTGTTACTATATTTCTTGCTTACTGGTTTGTTCATCTGACGGTGAATAAGCTTTTGCTAGGTGTGGGGTTACCTGGCAAGTTTCTATGTGGCGTGTAGGAGTTTAAGTCTATACCAAGATGATTTTGTGCATCTTCTTCAAATCTGATTGAAGAGATGGGTTTGTTGTCTTTGGGATGCCAGAGTGAATAACAACTTCCATATAAACATAGACAAATTTATACCCCCTATGGCAATTCTGTCAAAATTTTACAGTCAACAGCTGACAGAGGTCATATCCACAATAAGCTCTATCTCAACTCCGGAATAATAGCACAGACTAACTGGGGGTATATCCAGCTTTTCCAAAACACAATAGCCAGCCACTTCTAGTCATCACCAGAAGCGGTCTTACAAAAACGGCCTAATAGCAAAGATGTGATGGCTCTCAGTCCTCTGACCATAGCTAAGGAGACTGAGGAGCTCTGTGCGTGACAGAATTTACGGTGTGACATATGACACTCCATGCTTCTAAACGGCGAAAGTGGCGCAGTGGTCGGAGGTACTCTGCGTGGAATTGATCCCCATGCCCATGGCCCACCACGCCTTCCATCCCTCCAGGCTCGGCAAATTGTACCAGAGGGAGTTGTCTGGGAGGATAGTGTAGCACTGGCTCGATACATTGGTAGGCCACCTCAAGTCATTGTAAAGGCCAGATATGCATTCAATCACCTCCAAACGATGCTCAATGAAGTCGAACGCATGGCACATCCCTCAGGGATTGATCAACGCCGAGAACTTTATCCTTTATTTATTTACCTCTTAAAGATTTATTTGAGCCTAGTAAAAAGGTTTAACATCTCAAAATTTAAATACAATTGCTTAGTTTTATGCAATTTTATTCCACTCGCTCAGTCTAAGTTTTTCGTAATGGATCAAATCGAATTGAAATAATCTACAAACCAATTACTCAATAGATTACAAGGTTTTTAGCTAGGTTACTTAACTAATATAAAATCGAACGCATTTAGATATTCAAACACTTGAAGGGTTAGAATTTGAACTCGATTATTTCAATTTGGCTCGCTCGATTTAGTTATTACAGATACTACACAGAATACGTGTGGTCACCAGTACGACACCGCACGGGTCAATACTTTGGAAAACACTCTTTCCGATGCACAGGTGACATCTATGGTAAATACCATGAGGTTCTTGGATAGTGATAGAGCTATACCAAAATTCCAAGAAGAATCAGCTTAACATTCAACGAAATTCTTGAAGAAGACAAAACCCTCAAGTGGCACCTCAAACTGCATGCAGTCCGAAGAACTCACGGACGACAAAAGCACGGCAACAAATGAAAAAATTGCTAGAAGTCATACCATATGTAGAGACGCGTCATATAAGTAAGTAGGCAAAAAATAAAAAAAACCCATCCATCAAAAAGGAAGATAAGATATGAGCAAAACTCCGAACTTAGGATGGGCTTCGAAGCTACGATTACCCTTACCGGGCCTCACATTCTATCCACCACACCAACCAAGGCTCTTACTTTGCCATTCTCTCATTACCTTTCTTACCCTGACGATACTGTAACCTCGTCAGTGGGAATGGTCTGGGGAGCACAATCAACCTTGGACCCAGTTAAGCCGAAGTCGCATTCGAAATTACAACGTTAACTTTATATTTAGTGCCTATTCCTCGATTGGTGTAGCAGATAACAAGTCTCTGTAATTCTAATCAAGGGTTCGAAATCCAACTGAAGTTCTGAGTTTTGTTCACCACTCAGCACCTTTGTGGTTATTACGCATAGGACCTTCTATCCTTCGATTGCTGTACTTTTAAAAATTCTCTTGCTGAGAGAAAGACAAACAAGGAGCATCGGTTGGTGCAGCAGAAAACACGCGACAGCCGGAAAGGGCAATCGTAGGTTCGAAGTGCACCTGGGGTTCCGAGCTATGGTCATATCTCAGCATTCTTGTGGTTATATTCCACACAACACCCTATCGTAAAAAGTAGTAAATAAAAGATAGAACTTTCTTTCGTTCAATTTTTCAAGACAAAAGAAAAGCTATCGACTCTTGCCAACGTACTGTCGATCCCTTGGGATAACGTTACCCTAGTCTCTCTGAGGCATTCGTTCAGTTTGTAATAGTGAAAGCGTTTGGGTTGGACGAAGCAAACTAATATATCAGTGCCTAGAGAGGTTTTCTTCAAAAAACAAGCTCTATAACCATATCGACGCCCAGTCTCAAATTCGATTTGAGACAAAAGAAGAATATAATTGTCAACAAACTTCTAAAATTGTTGTTAAATTAATTGCCAGCAGCTTGAGACAAGCTTGAATGTAACAAGTACCACAATATGCCTGACTCCAGACATCCATCAAAACCGATTTGACATGACGGATAGGACTTCCACTTCAGCGCGTGAAATCCATTAGCCTTTCCGTTCGTCGAAAAATTTTCAACTTCTTTAATCGATCTTCGTAGTTCTCACAAAAAAGAACACTCGGATTTTTGGCAAAAAGTTGAAGACATCATATATATATATATATATATATATATATATATGTACAATTGGTCTACAATCCAATAGGGAACGTTCTGGTCCGGCTATCTCAGGACTCCAGGGAGAATTGCTCGACCAGCATCCTACGACGTTCAAAATGAAGTGAAAATCCTTAAGCAGCAACCGAGACCACACGTAAAGTTGGAAGACCTTCGAGGTCAATGGTTACGAGGGAAGCGAATCGAACGTGAGACGTGTTGGGATCCGCGCAGTAAACGTGAAGACGGGTCAAATAAAATAAAGGTAAAAAAATAATATGTATAGCTATGTACATAATATCGACAGCATAAATACACATATATGCATATATATACACATACATATGTATATTTACGTACGTATATGTTTATATATATATATATATACTTGTATATAAAGGCTCACGGCGTTGATTAATCCCTGATGGATGCGCCGCGCATTCAACTTCATAACTGGCGGTGGACAATCAGTGCACCAAATCAATGCTGTTATCCTACCAGGCAGGTTTGGTACCAATTTACCGACCCCGAAGGTATGATAGACTTGGTAAGCCTTAAGCGCGGGATCGAATCCGGGCATATTGCAGGGCATCTCTAACCACTGCGCTACGCGCACTCTTCATATATATATATATATGTGCATATATACATGTTTCTACACAATCATGTATACAAATATATATGTGTGCATTACCTGTATCACCTGTCGCCCTGTTGATTGTCGAGTGACTCAAGAGCTCGCCAGCAAATGTTCCATTTCTCCTTGACGCGAGTAACCGAGCTGGTTTTGATCGCTCTAGTGACTCTTTGAGGACCATATCTTTCTTTTAGGATTTTCGTGAAGAACTCTGACCATCGGGTTGGTGGTTGTCCCGCAGTACGTTTGACATCCGGAGAAATGCAGTCACTAACGGCTACTGTCCATCGGTTGTCGTTCATGTGATTTACGTGTGCGGCTCACCTTATATTCGACAGTTTGGCGTATATAACGGAGCCTTTGATATTTGACCGCTGATTTAGATATGATATTCGGATCCCTTCCCTTACTTGAATGACGCAGAATACTCCTAACAGCGTCTTTTCGAATGGTCGTTCAATAACGCTGGGTGATCATTCATCCCGCTTACGCAGCGGCCAAGTTTCTGATGCATACGTTAAGGCATCAAGAATAAGCCGATACGATCTACACTCATATGCGAATATATACATATACATGCAATATGTTGTATATGCCTATATATCCCACATACATTTATGCTAAATATTAGTTCATTCGATGGATAAAGATGTTGCGCAATGCACCACTGGTAGCAGCTCCGACTCAGCTAAGGCCAGCCAAGCCCAGTGTCCTTCCCTGGTCAGGAAGTTGGTATCAGATTACTCTGGGAAAAATCACTCCTACCAACAAGGAAAGGCGACTACCTGGATTGGGAACGTTCGACCGCTCTATGAGAACCATCCTTGGATTCTAGGAAGAATCAGTTCAGCACTGAACGACATTTATGAAGTAGACGAAATCATCAAGAAGTCGTTGTCTTGAATTTTGCACAAGCGTAGTTACATTTCAGCAGAAAAGCCATTAAATTATAGAAAAACTCCACATCCTTTGACGTTCTTGATGTTATTGAGGACCTTCTTTATTAAGAAATTAGGAATAATTAAGAAGACCTCATACAGATCTCAGTCATTGGATGTTGCACACAAATCCAGAGAAAAGTATTAATATAAAGCGCCTTCTTCGCTGTCGTTTCATTTCAATCAACTTCGAACGCTGTCCTGATCTTAAAACGAAAATAGTTCCTCCAAAATATTCGTCTCTGCCAGATCCAGTTTTCTACACAATGCTCACTCGGTCGCTCGTGGTAATCGTTGCCATGTTTGAAGATGTTCCAAAGCAGCAGCAAACTTCCTTTTAGAAGTTAAGGAACAACCGTTGTTCCTGCGAAAACCTTGAAGGCTCTAGCGGAGTTACATCAGGATTTCGGAGCAAGTCATTTGGAACAGAGTTCAACAATATTCGTGGAGAAAACAAATCCAATAAGTAGGAGCTAAACCCACATTCGATCCCCAAGACGATTATGTGTTGGAATCCGCACAGCATGTGAAGAAAAATCATATAATCAAAAACCAAAATCAATATTTCTGGTAAGCACAACGAAGAAGGCGCCCAGTGAAATAGTAGTGACACCGTTCATCACAAGCACGGTACTTATTCGACCCCGCCCGCCTACCAAGGGGTTGGATCTGTCCGGAGTTGCGAAATTGCTACCGCACTTGTCCGGACCCAACTCACTCTCTCCGATCCACGTGGGGACACATCACGAATATTCCATGATTCCAGAGAGAATCGACTCGACCAACATTCAACGACGTTTATAAAGAAGATGAAAATCGTCAAGGAGCAGGCGAACCTAAACACGAAAAGTTCGAAGACAATTGTGGATGACGGATGCGAGGAAATGAATCCAATGCAAGTGCTGAGATCCGCACAATGGATGTGGACATGGGTCATGTAAAAATAAAAATAGGACAAAGTAAGGACGACTTCTATGTAGGTCAACATATAGTAGTAATTTGCTAAATTATGATTCATAGAATAGACACCAACGTTGTTTTTTGGAGGTAGTGGCCGGTAAGTGTTAATGGTTGCCGAGATATGAGGGCATCAGAATTTTGGCATGTCCATCCAGATACCCAGACAACATGGAGTACTCCGAAGGGGCTACGTCGGAACTCCAGATAGAGCACTTAACAACGCACAAACACATAACATAAATAAATCCAGGAAAGTGAAAAACGAATCAGCCTTATAAAGAAAGAACCCATGCCACATAAAGTGGGCGCTCAAGTGCTTATTATGGGTTACAATGGACATTATTGTTGAAACCGGTTAAAAACGACAAACCCAAGGAATTCCGTAAAGATTGACTTCAGCTTCTGTTCTGTGCCTTCAGGGCAGTCACTTTTAACGTTAGTCTTCAGGTTCTCTTAAAGCTCGAATATGATGTTGTTTCAGGGGAGTTAACTACAAAAATTCCAAACCATGAAGACCTACATGAGCCAATTAAACGATGTGATCCTTACTAAGCATGCAAAGCGCATCTCGCAGCGAAATACCGGAGGAGTGGGCTTTTTCCTATACGCAATAGTTGGTCATATCGTCGACTCATGCGAGCCTTTATCACTTCGACTGCCTATCTTCTGGCGACCTAATAGTTACAGAATTTGCGGTCGTCACATGTTATTACCTTTTTTCGTCCTCTCCTTGTTATTCTGGAGAAGTCGACGCGCAAAGATGAGAACTTCTTTACCACAATTCCTGCAGTTAACGGTTTTGTGATGACGCCTGATTTTATGTAGTGCCCGCATAAGACGGTACTCGTTCCGCATTGAAATCAATGCCAGACGTCCATAATCCCCTCAACGATGTCTACGCTCTTGTGTTTTCGGCCTTGTTATTTGGTTTTTCTATGTGTGTGTGTGTGTTCCTTCACTTCCATGTCATTTTATCTCCCAAGAATCGCTTGCTTTCTTTTGTACACCTTTACAAATACTTGGATCACATCAAATTCATCTATGTAATGAAAAAAGCTCTTCTGCCATGTATTCACATTACTGCAAGCATTTGGTAAGGTTTTGTAGGAGATAGATAGAGCATTCCCTAACTTGTAGAGAATTCTTTCTAGTTCCATACACTATCCCATGCATTCTAAGCTAACTGTATAATGTTTCTTTCACAAAGTCTAGAACCATCTGTAGAACCCGCCATAATACTTAACTCATGCTTTTACCCCACAGATGGCTGGAAAGGGCTCGGTTTCTCCTCGCATGTAAACATCTGCATAACGATGAAAACACTCGATAGGAATTACTGCTTGATAAATCGAGCACCATTTCAGGTCTACGTGAAAAATCAATAGATTTCTTGGATAAATAATACTCGCTTGATAGGAATGTTAACGGCTAGTTCAGCAACATTCGCCTTGGATGTTTATTCAGAAGTCTCCATAATTTGGCGATGTACTAGATTCTCCGGAAATTAATCTCTGATTTCAAGTAGTAATATCCTTCCTCTAGATGTTTGCCGTTCATCTCCCTAGATTATCTTGCACCATCAATGCAGTGAAGTTAGCGCTTAATCGTCTAGCATTCGATATTGAACTAACCTAAACATTGACACCTACGTCATCCTATTCCATACACCATTGAACTAACTATTACACAAGATATGGAAATTATACTCCGGTGTTTCTATAAGTTTTTATAATTACCGACTCCATTTAATAACTAAAACTCATCCTAGTGGTTGGAAATGGAATTATAAGTAACAGCCGCTCAAAACCTCCCAACGGTTTACTGCATCGTAGCGGGAAGGTGTTCCTGGGTGCCGCATTGCGATGTACGACGGGGGAGCCATCCCCCAGAAGGGTCTCCCAAGTTGAGAAAGAGTCCGAGGTTTCCATCAGGGAGCGCAGCTAAGAGTAAACCAATACCAGAGTCCACCACCGTCCTGGTATCAAACTAGTCCCCTGGTGGCAAATCTCCTGCTTTACAAGAGCGGCGACTGCCTGTGGTAGTGACGACCTGGGCAGACTTTGGTCTGGCTGACCTCGAAACCCCAGAGAACCACAATGCCTAGACCATCAAAGCTCAAAACAATGGAAATTATGCTGAGGCCGTACAGCTGGTGAGGATGGGCCATCCAAGTATCCAAGTAAGTAACTGCTCAAAAAGTAAATCTTCTTAGCTTGAATTATGTCAACAGCTGACGAATTAGTCTCGTTTTTGACCAACTAGTAACCCAGAGTGAAGAAAACACACTGAAAACCTGAAAAGAAAAGAATTTCTCATGAGTACGAAGCAAGTGAATAGGAGATGTGGATAAAGACGCTAAAGATAAGGCTAGTCGATAGCGGTGACCGTTCAAATAATGGAAAGCCTCATGACCATTGGATTTTCACTTACAGTAAATCCAGGGTGAACCAACTCCTACTGTATGGACACATAGAACCAAAACACCTCAATGAATTATTAATGGCTTAAATTTAGGAAACCCTTGGAAGAGAAACCAACAAGTAAGGAAAACGGTGAGTAGGTGGAACCGATAATTGCTGAATAGACAAGAAAACTCATTGGTCACAACCTTCCAGCGAGAAAGACGAAATTGTTCAAGCACCAGCTCCGTGTTCTAACCCTATCCGCTCCAAGAAGCTCGGTACACGAGAACCAACTAGGGATAGAAATCGTCTTTCTGCGCACCTATTCACTTGATGTCTCTCCTATGGGATTCTTCCAGAACGATTATAGCCGAATAAGACATAAGTAGTCGATAAATGAGTTCTTGGAACTTGCACTGTAACCATTCAGTTCTCTGAAGGCAACATGACAGACCACGAATTCTACTCAATTCAAACCACACGAATACATATTTCGCAGATTCACCCAACTAGAACGAAGTACGTCGTCGACTTCAGCAAGTTGTCCGCAGTCTCACAACCACTTATCTATTACGGCATAAATTTCTTACGTTCACTTTACTCGTATACGATAAACCTTTTAATGGTTGATAATGTTTTAACAATGGATGTTATCGTTCTGTTCTCATCATTGTTGAGGTCTTTAGTATTTTTCCGTTATAGAGAATTTGTCTTAAGTTCATCTTTAGTAAAAGAACAGCTAATAAATGTCTGCTGTTTCAGCTTCTGTCGTTCTGGAGTGTATCCTTGCGTTAAGAACTATTCATTCGTTTTTATCCGATTAATGTCGCTTGAAGTGTTTTGGAAGCAGTTATGGTGGGCTCAAAAGAATTCAAATTTTTTGATGAGATGCTTGTATTGTCAAATACACTCCTGTTATCAATTTACAGAAAGAAATTAAAGAGTTCGGTCCTTGGTCAGAGCAGATTAGCTCATCTGGTCGCAAGTACTTCTACAATCGTGATACGGAGGTCTGTTTTGCTGTTTTATTACGTAGTTTATTTAGACTGAGTAGAACACAATAGCTCGGACACCTGATCATTCACGTAAACACACTGATGACAATATGAGTTATAGCGGAGACACTTTAATGTTATTGTTTCTTTTCGTGTACATATTTATCTGTGTATGTGTTTACATCCCTATGAAGTATAGTATTATGGACCCGCGTGGTGTGGTGCTAAACGCGTTACACCCGGCAAAGGGTAACGATAAGTTCGTTCTCCGCCGCAGACACTCGCGGTTCGGAGTTTTGCGAATATCTGAGCATTATTATAGTGGTATTTCACATAATACCCTGCCGTGAAAAGTTGTAGTAGGTAGTAAATAAAAAGTTAAAGTTGTGATTTCGACTACAGCCTCGGCTTAACTGGGTTCAATGCCGATTTGTCCTCCACAGATCGATCCTGTTGACGGGTGATTGCTGATAGCAGTGGTAGATATACTGTTATGCTTAACTTCTATTTAATGCCTATTGTTTTCTTTTTTTCTCATGACAGGGTATTACGTAAAATACAACCACAATGATAAGCATGCTGAGATATGAGCAAAACTCGGAACCCCAGGTGATATTCGGACCGGGATTACTCTATCCGAGACTCACGTGTTATTCACTGCGCCACAGAGGCTCTTGTTTTATCTTCTTTCAGTCAGTTTTTGCCCTGACGATGCTCTCACCAGTCATCCATCAACGGAAATGATTGGAGGAAACAAATTGGCATTCAGCTCAGTTAAGCTGAAACTGCAGTCGAAACGGTGTTATATGAAATACAACTAAGTAGTAAAGAAAAGCTAAACGTTGTGATTTCGACTGCAATTTCAGTTTAACTGAGTTCAATCTCGATTTATCCTCTACTGATGGTTCCCGTTGGCTAGTGATTGCTTAGTGCACCGTTAGAGCAAAAAACTGGCTGAGAGAAAGGCAAAACAGTGGTCTCGGTGGTGCAGTGAATAATATATGTGCCTTGGAAAGATTAATCGCGGGTTCGAAAGCTCACCTAGGGTTCCGAGTTTTGCTCATATCTCAGCATCATTGTGGTCATATTGTTATGTTTCTTTTATCTGCATGTTTTGCGCAGGCCGTTGAACTTTTCCGTTTCAATTAATTCTATATCTTCCATGCGTCCTACTTTGCACCTACTATAGTAACACAGCGTTCAACGGAGGAACAAGTGATACTATCTATAGAGGTGGTCAGGCCTCTTTGCTCATTCCACTGTAGTTCAAGGATCTTTTGTACTCATTGGCATTCTGAATGTTGGTCAGACATGGTTTACTTTGAAATTCCCAGATAACCATGCTAGTGCGTTCCCAGATTTTCACCGTAGAGTTTCGAGCACCTGCGAATTGGAGCTGTTAGGCGTCTAAGATTCTTCCAAGTTAGCAGCAATTCCTATCAGTCTATCGATGGATCCATGAGGAATATAAAAGGCCAAATTTGTTCCATCTTTATTCACACACTCACACACATATCGTTATTATTGCGTTCTAGTATTTAGTTCTCGTTATCACCTTAGAACTGTAACAAGATTGTGAAACAAGGTAATATATGGTCTCGAAAGACGTTTATTGTTGTCATTGTGCCATAGTTACTAAGGTTCTACTTCAAGTAACAACGAGAATCTCAGCTAGGTTTTAGAGGAGAAGTTTACATGCAGTATAAAATCGTTCAGTTTAGGTTTCGCAGTGGGAAAAGCCCAAAGAGTGGCGGGATTATGAGGTGCGGCTCGTTGAACAAGAGCGATTAGCCGCTGAGCAAGAAAAAATCCAGTTGCAAGTAAATATTTACAATTATATAATCAGTAATGTGTTATTTACGTCGATAATCAATCATACACTATTTCTGTGTAACAATTCGGCTTTCTTTTCTTTTTTGCGATATGTTGTCTTTCAATTTTTTCTGTTTTCTTCCATTAATTTCTGCCCTTAGGTGCAACAACAACAGCAACAACAACAACAGCAGCAGCAGCAACAACCACAACAACAACAACAACAACCCACAGTAGTTCCACCTCCACCCATATTTATGACGCCGCCTCCGTTTCCTTTTCCACCTCCATTTGCCCCTCCTGGATTTGCCGTTGGTCCTATGAATGGTAAGTGGATTCTTTGAACTACAGCTGTCATGTAGCAAATCTCAGGACCTCGTCATTGATCAATAATTCACTCTTTTCTTGGTGAACAAACATGGGGTTGTTAATAGAGCATTTATCTATTCACAATAGCTGAAGTTTTGGTGGTTTCGCCTTCTTCAAAGCCTGTAAGGATGGAACTCATACGCCATCTACACATCCGAACACTTTCGTAATCCCATCAGGTAAAACTTAACACATAAATTTTCTTTCCTATTCATAATAAGCAGCTTTTAAACGCTCACCGTTTTGTTTTTTGTATGCCTCTCAGTTATTTGCTAAAGATCGCCGCACAGAGCTCTATGTGGTGTAGGGGTTGGAAAACATTCTTTGTGGTTCATTTTTGGCTTTTTGGAATTTATCCAGAACGCTTCCAGTGCTTAACGCGCTGATATTTTGGATTCATGTGTGAGGATAGTGACTTTTAATTCGAAATCGTCTCTTTGTCTTTGTATCCTTTGTGCACCTAGTGGAGTTCACCTGTTGTGAATAAATAAATGCTGTAATAGCAACCTCGTGTTTGCTGTTCAAGAAAACAGTGAATTACCTCCGTAATGCTTTGGTTTGCTCCACATTTAGAAGTAGACTGAAGAATTATACCCTCGTTTGTAATTGTAGCAAGCGTTCTCCCTAAAATTCCATAGATTCTTCTCGTCCTTGTTTTCCAGCACCGCCACCCCCATTCCCACCATACAATCAATTCCAGCCGCCGCCGAACATACCATATCCAATTCCTCCACGCATTAATTCTACTGTCAGTGGTCCGATCAACACTTCGTACGTTATACCGTTTTCTTCTGTCTTTATGATATGTTTTTTGCGTTAAAATCTTGCAGTAAAATTTAATTCAAGCTTTCCTCCACCGCCACATCCTCCTCCAACCGTATCTCCTCGTGTGACTCAAGGTTTGCCGCCTCCACTAATACCTCCAATTGTAAACGTATCGTAAGTAATTTCTCGTTTATTTAGGATATTTTCGACCATTTGTCAAATGTCAGTCTTTCCCGTGTCTTAAGTTTATATCTACCCAGTTATTTATTCAATTTTATTTCAGGACAATACCTCCGTCACCACTTGTTAACCCACATTTTTCCCCACTTCAATATTCAGCGCCACCGCCAGCACCGGGTAGTGAATTTGTTATGTTCTTAAAAAACATCTTTTTACTACATTGTTAATTGATTTGATGGGTAAAATCATGGATTTCTGTTCATAGTTGCCTTGACGTTTATTGCGAGCTACGGTTTTGTTGTAATCGTTTTCGTTTCTGCTTAACTGTTATTATCTATCAGCTTTTGCAAACTAATTCTAACAGCTTCGCCCATCTCTTGCTTTTTTGAAGTTGTGCTCAGTTTTTTTGAAGTGCTTTCGTATGTAATAACAAAAGAATGTGAGTGCTATTTTCAATTTAAATTGTTTTACGGTGATAATCTTTGATGTTTGAGCTAAGTATATAGTTGTTACTATGGTTCATATTACACAGGTCTTCCACTACCGCTACACACTGTTAATCTACCAATACCTGCACCTCCACCAGTTTTCACCTCCGTACCACCACCGTCCACATCCGGTTCACATCATGACAATCATGCATCACATTTGATACCAGGTCGTGTACTCCAGTCACCACAGGTGTCACAGCAGCAACAGAATCATGCCCGTCCGCCGTCTATCCCAAGAGAGCGAACCCATGTTGAACGGTCTCCGAGAGCAACACCTCCGTCTGTTCGACAGACTGCACCACCGGCTACCAGCGTTTCGCAACAATCAGTCCCACAAGTTAAGACTGAGTTGTCAGTGAGTTTCCTTGTTTATCTTAACTGTTTTGTGTCTTCTTGCGGACTAGGCAGAATGACTTACCGGCTTTTTTGTGTATCTTAGTTGTTAACGATTTCACTCGATTTCTTGCGTCTAACATATTAAGAGTGAAGGCATCATCTGTAGACGCTTGGTTTTATGGGTTTTTAACAATTTCTATGGAATTTTTGCAGCTAGGTGGTAAATAGTTTTTTCTGACAATGCCGTAGATTAAGTAAACAAGCAAACTAATTTTGGCTTATTATTTTTTAATAGAGGAAAGTGAAAGAAGAGCAAAGATATCCATCATTTTGAGCATAGATGGGATGAGGTGCACATAAATAAACACATATATACAACATATGATGTAGTAATATAATATGCAGAACAACAATATGATATAACAACATAATATACATTGTATAAAATAAAAACAATACTTATCCCAACAGTTGACTACCTCATTGTTGCTGGGAGGTGTTCCTGGGTGTCGGACTGCGATGTACAGCAAGGGATTCGTCCGCCGGCAGGGTCTCCCATACTGAGAACAAGTTCGACGTTCCCATCTGGAAATCCGGCTAAGAGTAGGACAGTACCAGGATCCACCACCATCCTGGTATGAAACTAGTCGTATGGTGGAAAATCTCCCTCTGGTCCACAAGTGCGGCGATTGCCTGCCGTGATGACGACCTGGGGCAAACTTTGGCCAGGTTAACCTCGGGACTCCAGGGAACCAAATGTCTAGACCAGCAAAACTTCGAAAAAACGGAAATTATGCTGTGGTCCGCATACCCAGTGAAGACGTGTCATCTAATTATCCAAGTAAGTAAATGCAATACAATGAAATGCTCACCAGCTGTAGAGTGATGAATAGGTAAAATCAGTAGGACTAACTGGTCTTCAGCGAAGAGGGTTCCCATAAATTTTATGTCTTAAGATTTTGAAATGGGTGAACCTAAATGGTGATGGTTACTGCGGGCGGATATAGTTAATGTGATCAGTCGAACGAGCGGTTGTTGAAAATGCAACACTCCCATTTTTATAACATTTTGCATTTTAAGAAATGGAGTTGAACTTTGGGTCAAGCAATTTTTGGGAGACGTATGTTGGTATGTTGTCATCAATGTATTGTGCCTGCGCTTACATAAAATCAGTATTTTGGAAGAAAGACATAAATAGTTCCTAAATCAATATTATTTTAGCAATAAGTGTTAATATGTGAATATTTTAGAATGTTAAATTTCTACTGAATCATATATGGCTTAAGTGCACCTTTCTTGTTAGTACCTGTCTTGGATATTTGGATGGTCTATTAATTTTAGCCTACCGTCATCAAAAAGAAGCAGAATGACGAGCAGATTGATCCCGCGACACCAAATCGCAATCGTTCAAACACGGAATCGACCACCCACCCGGCTCCTGTAAAGAGAGAACGGACGAGCAGTGAGGGGAATGAGGAAGCAACGCCTTCGGTGAAACCGGAGGAGACAGATGACAAGGATCCGCCTGCAAAAAAAGTAAAAAGTATTTATATTTAGAATGCACAAGAGGATATAAGTTTTCTCCTCTGGTCATCGTCAGGTTTCGAATTTGACGCAAACAACATTTCCGAGATTTTCTTTGATATATCTTTGTTGTTGGGAGACTTGGCGTAGCTTCTTGACGATTTTGCATATTTCAGGTGAAAGAAGAGGATACCGGCACATCATGGAGGGCCTTCTACAATGCGGAGCTTGCTCGTCAGAAGGAAATTGAATTGAATTTAGACATTGACCCTGAATTGGTTAGTTATCGTGCATTAGCCTTCATTACTTGACAGAAAATCATTGCTGATCACTACCGTACTCATTTATTTGGATTTTATTTCTTTTAGCGGGAACTTGTGGCGCAATCATTGACATTGGAAAACAAGCTTGTAGCTGAGGTGAGATGTTCATGTTCACTTTGTAGTCTGTTATAGTTTGATTCAGTACTTTTTTAGCTCATAAAAATGAAAACTGCTGCTGCACTAGTTGCTGTACAGGAGAACGAAGTTTGTATCTGTAATGCAAAGATTCAAAGTTTGAGGGTAATTTTTATGCTTGTGATGTTTATCATTGAAGTCTGGGATTCGTATATCATTTCAGTTTGAAGGTCGTTCTGAGGCCCGCTTATTTTTTAGGAGCAACGACATGAATTGGAGCGCCTACAATCTCGTTTAATGGCTCCGGCTGTGGTGACAATGCCCGATTTGAATTCTAGAGCATGATCTAGTTTTTGTGTATGCCACCATTTTGCGTCGGTAAATAAGAATGTAAACAATGGGCGTGGGAGAACCAGGAAATCAGAAGCAAAATCTCTTACTTTTGTATGGTTTTTTCTTATTGCGGGTATTTTTGCTGTAATAAAATAGAGTTTTATGTGCGTTTTATCTTTATGCGTTAACTAAAAAAGGCCCAGAGTCAAGATAAGTAAGTGTTTATGCTTTCCTTATAAGTAGTTGTTGTGCACTGCCAAATATTTTATTGTACTGGTAAGATGTTAAGATGTTGAATATTCAAAGACCAAGTAAGATTTCATATATGACGAAGGTTTTCTACTGCATTTACATGCACGTTGAAGTGTCTTCACGCAGCTGTGATATTCAGAAAGAACGAAGTATTCCGTCTACTTTGCTTTTCTAATGAGGGGTGTCTGTCTGAAGGTGACGCGACACTACATATTGTGAAGGTTCCAGGTCTTATTGCATTCTATTGGCTTCATCGCAGCGTCATCTGAGAGTGTCTCCGAGCTTCTCCGTACGGGTTTGGTTGCAGTTTGAGGATTCTCGTCCTTATGAATGCTGGTGGCCATTATTCGAGCCTCTTGGAGTCAGTGGGTTAGCTCTTCTAAATCTTTCTCAGGACTTTAACAAAATTTATCCATGGAATTTGTGATTTGTGAGCAGCTTTTGTCAAATATGTGTAGTATCATTTCCCAGAATCCAGAAGGACAGCATAGGTCTGGGATGAGGTCGAATTAGGGGATGAGAATTAGTATAGTTTGGATTGTTTGGTTTTTAGTGTGACTAGATTCCTAATCATTTGTTCCCGTGGTTTGGTTGTGACAGTCGTTCTGTATCCTTGGGCATATTTTCAGATAAACACTGTACATGTTAGTCGTTCTACGTAGTAGCAGAGATTCAGAGGTAACACTATGTGTGCTTCCAGCAGTGTTATGGATTTCTCATAGCGTACTGTCCAGCAGAACAACTTTCAAGTTATAACGGAATTATTCCTCGAACTCTCCATCTTAGCAGGAGCAATATTCTTGATGATTTTGAGTTCACTGGTTAAGTTCTTGCACATAGGCGCGAATTCGTAATGTCGTGCTTTAGAAAATCGCCGTACGGAGGTAATAGTTCCCTAGTTATACTGAAGAGGACACTGATCGAATGAACAATGCCTTGATTTTCATCTTTAATACAATCGCTAAAATCAGCTTTCTTGTGGATTAAGATGCTGATAGAAAATTCCTCGCGACGAGAAGGAGCTACCAGTTTTTCATTCCTTAGCCTGGTCACCACAATTCAGATAGAAAGAATATTTGAATTTTAGAAATATCTTTATGCCATTGTCTCTAATAAAGAGACCCATTCTTAGTAACTAGTAAACACTCATTGATTCTAACAAATCACTTCATTCTCTTTTGCTTCGCTAATCAAAAAATTTCCGCTGTTTCACTCACTGTATTGTCAGTGGAACTGAACTGCTACGGTGGCGGATCTTAGCGAGAGAACATAGTGACGCCAAATTTACGAGTGTTGAAATAATGAAGAGTGTCAGGTTAAACGGCGATATCTCTACTACGGCAGGGTTGGCAGACAAAAAGAGGATAAAGCTCTCGCTTTGATCAATCTCTGCTGGATGCGCCATGCATTCGTATTCATTAAGCATCGTTGAGGGTCATTGTATGCATATGTGGCCTTTACAATTACTCGCTTTGGTCTACTGATTTATCGAGTCAGCACTGCTATCCTCCCAGACAAGTCTGCTACCAATTTGCCGACCCCAGAGGGATGGAAGGCTTGATGAGCTTGGAGCGCGGGGTTCGATCGCAAGTGTATTGCAGAGCGCCTCTGACCACTGCGCTACACGCGCCCCCATAAACAGATGAGGTAATGAAATTTTTTACAAGTATACTTACAAGCTTTTCAACTTGCATTGTTTGTCTCTCAGTGTTTTATCTTTTTAAATTGTGTGCGGTGATTTAACACATTTTCTTAAGTTGAGGAGTGCTCATATATGTGTCCTTGTATTCATCTTTAGATAAAGGTGATAAAATTTGTGAAAGAGTTGGGTTTCTGCATCCAAAAGCTTAACAGCGATAATTCTATGACTGGAAATTGTTTCGGTCTAAGAAGAATCCTTCTCATAGGATAACAATTCGTCAGAGCTACATAGAACAAAGGTGCAGGAGTTGTGAAGAGCTCATGAACATTTCAGCATTATTAACTCAGGATAGCAATAACAAAAAAAAACTTTAGGGCTAATAGCGGATGCCATACCCCTTAGCTCGACTATCTTCAAGATTACAGGGAGGATCGACTCCACCAGAATTTTAGAATGCTGAATTGATACACGAAATGTTCGAAGACCGTTGTGGACGATCAATGCAAGGAAACCGAATCGGATGCAAGAAGTATTGGGATCGGCGCAGTAGATGTGACGACGGATTAGTAAAAGAAAAAGGGATAAAGCTGTCGGCGTTGATCAATCCCTAAGAGATGCGCTATGTAGACTTCTTTAGGCATCACTGGAGGTGATTGAATGTATATCTGGCCTTTACAGTGACTCGCGGTGGCTTAGTGATGTATCAAGCCGGTGCTGCTATACTTCAGAGAAGTCTGGTACCAATTAGCTCACCAACCTTGGGTGCGGGGATCGATCCCACGTGTGTTGCAGGGCGCCTATGATCACTGCGCTACGCGTGCATTAATGATGACAGGTTGTTCGAAATAAATAAGCAAATAGAGAAATAGGGGACCAACTTTTCTATGGGAGCTGCAGGACTAAAGGAATATGTCAGCGGAATTAATGAAACAGATAGATATGTTGACTTCAGTAAAATCTATAAAGTCTCACACCTCAATTTCAACTTCAGAAATCCACCTAGACACTGGTCTTTAACTTCTCCTTAAGGCGGCAGATAAACTTCGAGCTTCGCATGACCGCTACAGGAGTACAAAGGCAATCTTTGTCTCCAATCTCCTGTGCTACATCCCTCTTCGTCTGTGAGTATAATAAAGCGCATTCTGCAGTGGTGACGGTCATGGAAGAGAAACTTGTTGAACTCAGTAGAACGCTCACCTCAAAAGAACCACATGATCTGAGGTCTCCGAAAATGAATAGGCGAAAACATAAGCATGGTTGTGACCTGTGCTAGGGCTTTGTGTGGTACTGCACGGCTCAACGAATTTTTATTCGCTTCACACTGGTTGAAAAACAACAACAGTAATACAAAAAATGATAACTGGAGATGTGTCGAGGTGCACAGGTAGCAATGAAGAGCAATTCAATTCCAATCTCATTTATATAAAAGAGGTCCGAATACATCAATGAGGAAGCGCTGGGTTGTTCGGCAGTCTTCCCTGCCATCGTCATTGTTAGACGATGAGGTTCCGAGCGAGGACTACATTGAAGTGGAGATATCGAATTGTGGAAAACCACCGCCGTTTGTGGTTTGAGCGGGTTGAGTCGAGTGGGTGAAAAAATAAGCTTTGGAGACCCAACCAAGACAAATATTTTTATTTATTGATACGAGCGATGCATATCGACGAGTGGTAGGCTTTCGTAGAAATGCGATTTTCAATGGTCCTATTCTAAAATCACTATTGCTTATTAACATTGCCGTTCGAAAACACGCGCTTTGTTCTTGAGTTATCACGCTTCCATTTCAAATTGTTCTTGTTGGTACTGCGCGGTCCAGTCTATTGGAAGTGCATGACAGTAATCAACATGTTTTAAATTATTGAGCTTACACGAGGTTGATAAACAACTCTTATTCGGCTGACGTTTCGACGTCTTCGCGATCTCAAAAATTTAAAAAAATATTGATTATTTCACTACCGAGGTTCAATGACAATCAGTTTGAAAACTGTATGTGGTTGAAAATCTTCATCGAATTCATTCCGATGGGGAAGTCCCAGATCCGAAACCGATCAGCGGTTTGGTATTGAAACCAGTGACCGAAGTAATTTTACTGGCCAAAAGAAAAAACACTGCGGAGAATTGGGATCGTGTTGGTAATGGCATATATCAAAGAGCGTCAACCACAACAGAGCGCTATGGCTCAATACCAGTGGGCGCCCTCATTATGAGAGGCTGTCAGGGTTGAGTTTAGCTCTGCTTGTGATGAAGTATTAACTGAGCTCCAAAGTATCTTGAAGATATCTAGTCTATTCTGAGGCATTTTACTAGCTACACTGTTTTGCTTGGAATTGAAGAATTAAGTAGTTATTCGATCACGTAATTATCATAAGTTTTCCATCTATAAGCAGATAAAAGACAGGAACATAGACAGAATCTATCCGTCTTTGCTATCGTTTTTCGTATTTTTAACTACTTCTGTATCCAATCTTCCATTAATCGTTCTGTCAATATTTCTTGCCTTTTCATCCATTTTAGTCCTTAATTCATTTGGTTCCCACTCTCGGTTCACTCACACACAATGCAAATTATAGTCAAATAGTAAAGATCGTATAGATGCTCAATCGTCGACAGATTCCTTGCCCATCAGTGATCCGAGTGGCTGGAGTGTCAAACCTCAGCGATAATCGTGAAGGGTTAAGAGGCTATTGTCTAAGCCTACTAATGGAGCCTACGTCATGACTCCGTCCAGTTACTATTCTCGTTGTTATTATTAACACCACCATTGTTGTTGTTACTATTATTGTTATTACTATTAGTGTCATTATTATTATTCAACGCTTCCGGTATAAAAAAGGATAAAGCTCTCGGCGTTGATCAAAAAGGCTAAGTTCAAGCAGAATTTAACCACTTTCTGAGAAGAAAGCGTAGCAGTAGCATTGTTGCAAAAGCAAAAACCATGTTATCCTGTCCGTTGGCCCGTCTACGCAGCTAATGATAGGTCTAACCTTAAATAGTGATGGATCGGTAGACCGCATACCGCATACCATACCATTAACCCTAATATTTAACCAGTTGTTGAAACACATTCCAGCCCATCTTACGAATACCCAGATGTTTCTGGATCGTCTACGTACTGCGCAGCCCAACAGCGCGTGCGTGATGGAGTCCTTCGACGTTACCGCCCTTTATACAAACGTGTCGAATGACTCCGCAATGCAAGCCATATTCGAACTCCTTACACAACACGAAGGAGAAATAAACATGTATGGCTTCAAGATAGAGCAGTTGATGGCACTCTTAAAGGAATGCTTGAGCTGCTCAATCTTCAGATGGTCTGGAAAGTACTACGCTCAAATAAGAGGGTTGGCAATGGGACAACGACTGGCTCCAAGCCTTGCCATTGCATTAATGTCTAAAGTGGAAGCACCGGTGACTGATCTCGGGCCGCTACTCTACTGTAGGTATGTAGACGACTGCTTTGTCCTTTGCTCAACACAGGAGGAAATGGACAAATGCTTCGAATTGTTAAACGCACAGTCAGAGTATATCAAGTTCACCCGAGAAAAGCCGAAAGAAAAATGGCTTCCATTTTTGAACGTACAAATTCACCTATCAGAAAATGGCTACATTACAAAGTGGTACCGAAAGCCAAGTAGTAAAAATATCATGGTTCATTACCTCTCCTCTCACCCCTCTCACACGAAAAGGGCGCTTATAAGAAACATGTTTCGAACAGCAACCAACGTGTGCACGGGAAGAGAGCAGAGAGAGGAGTCCCGGAACTTGGCACGGCAAATAGCCGTTTCTAATGGCTACGAAACTGTAGCTCAGGATAGGTGTAGAGGAAA